>JACBAH010007655.1:0-47339 GCA_014282315.1 Neospermospora avenae
GGATGGGATGGGGGATTCGTTATGAGTATTTTAGTGTATTGAGGATGCTGATCTGGCATGTTTGAAATGTTTGCGATGTTTGAAATGTGATTCTCACGAATGATACTGTAAGACTTAAATATCGTGCATCTCAACGAGTGATTGCTAGGTGCGCAGGTGGGTTTTGGTAGGTATATTGAAATTGATCATGAGATAAGTTTAAGGGGGTTGGCGATGGTGATAAAGAGGCTTACAGTATCATAGAGTATCGCTCTAGGTAGATCAAAGGATTGGAGGATATCTCGGGAACATGTTCATAGTAAATTCTTGACAGTCCTTTCATACGAGGTGAAACCGCCCGAACAAAACAAGAGTCCTGTTAGGAACGAGCCAAGGAGGAGGAAGGGAGATATAAGGGAATGATAAAGAAGTGTGTTCTTTCTTTCTATTGCTGAATAAACATATCAAGATATTCGCACATTTCTCCTCGTAGGCAGATACACTAGAATAACTTCGTTGGCTTGCTTGTAAATTCGTATGTAAGATGTTTGCGGCCTTCGAGAACATAGCTTTCCAGGCTCGGGTTCTCTAAACCATCGTTTTCACTTCGGAGATCTTGTCATGTCATGTTTGCAGTTGCTGCACTCAATACATAATACATGATACATATCATTTACGGTGGATTCTGATCCGTGACTGGTCACGGTACAATCGAGATCTGAGGCAGCTCTGGCTCTTTGGCGCCTTCTTGAAGAAAGAAAGACATTTGAGATGCGATTGCGAGTCTAATAGTAAGCATCACCATTATCTTGGCCCCCAGCCTAGAAGGCTGAAAATCGGGCCTCTTGTCAGTGGGTTGGAGAAAGTCGCTTGCTCGATGGGTGGGATGTCTCTGGTATTTACAGTCTGGGGAATTCTTTCAAATGGTTTCAAAGGTACCTAAGGGTACGTCGACGATCAATGGCTCTGCGGTTTTGCTATGGTGGAGTGGAGTGGTATCAAGACTTTTTCTTCTTTTGCATTTGAGACTTTGCCTTTGAGACTTTGCCTTTGAGACTTCGACCTTACTCCAGTTCCCTTAAAGTCAGAGCTTCGAAGAGTGTGTAAGGGCTCACTACGCTGCGCTCTATTTTTATCGTCGAGAAAAGTCGCTTTGCAGCGGATAGGTATAGCTCTGAAGATCACGTAGAGAATGAGAACCTCTTAGTTAGACGGCCAACATTTTCTTCGTTGGATTTGTGACTAGAGAAGCTGCTACCCCACTAGACATGTAAACATCACATTAGTATTGGTTGCGCAATTGAAGTATTGAGAGATCAATCGAGAATACTGTAGCTGGCTGCAGTAATTTGGTAGTCGGATCTTCGAATACTATTGCTTGCTTCTTGAACTGTTGTGGTTTTTTTGATGTTTTAGCTCCGAGTTCCTGCACTGTGTTCTTGGTTTCCGCACGTTGTTCTCTGGGAGATAAGTATGTGGTATTATGGAGAGCGAGGGAAGGTAGAAATGCGACAGGTGGACTGCCAAATGGAAATGGATGGAAGAGACTTTACTTGAAAGACTTTCTCTTGGGAGAAAGGGAAAATCATGCGTTCGGAAGCGAAGAGAGGATCCAAAAAGGTTTACCTCGTAACCAGAGAAGGTAACGGGAATTATAGTGCTTCGAAGAAGAGAGGGAAAGGGGATCCGGGAATGGACAAGGAGAACGGGAGTGGTTGTTTGAATTGAGTAGGATATTGGAAAATTGTCAAGCTTAAGGAACAAGGAGCTCAGGGGAGAATATTCTACAACCAGAAGCATTTGTGGGTCACTAGAACCAGCTACTCCACAATACATGTAATGGTTGAAGGTGTAGAAATACTTGGCTGTTATATAGTAGCTCAGATTTAAAACGGTCATATAAGCTTGTCAAGCAAAAATATGGTGAAGACTCAAATGGAAATTTTCTAGCATCAAGCCTTCTGACGTTGACTGTCCAAGAATTAAAGATAGCTTCATTTGAGACGCGTATCTTCCTAAATCATAATCCTGCAAGGTTCAGAGACCCAGGAATGGAGATATCAAAGATAGTCATGTTAGATCGGATGAATAATCTTTCTTTTATTTGCCGACTTTATAGGTACCACGATGTTCACAGATCCAGAGTCTCTATTCATTGTTTACAAACAGAAATCTGAAGCGAGAAGCGGGAGCTGACTAGGCACTCTTAGACCCCTGAAATCTACCCCGCCCCCGCCATCTCGACCACTCTCGAGTTTCAACTTTCCTCAGCCTCCAACCTTCATCTCCAACAACATCCCCGCGATTTGAACAACATACATAAACGCCCCTCCCAGACGATCCCGAAATCTCAACATGCCACCCAACAATGGCCTCACCCACTTGAAAGAATACGATATCAAAGACAGCAACATCGAATTCATCGGCTCCTCCATCGACCACTCCGTAAAATACAACTCCGCCCTCACAGAGCCCGCCTGGAACAACGGTCTCATCGGCACCATCGCCGGGCTCTACGTCTGGCGCATCGAAGATTTCGAAGTCGTTCCCTGGCCCGAAAGCAAGATCGGCCAATTCCACGAGGGAGATAGCTATATCGTGCTGCATTCGTATAAAGTTGGAGAAAGAGAGGGAAAGGAGAAACTGGTACATGCGATTTTCTTCTGGTTGGGAAATAAGACGAGTCAGGATGAGGCGGGGACTGCGGCGTATAAGACGGTTGAGTTGGATGAGTTTTTGAAGGGGAAGGCGACGCAGTATAGAGAAGTGCAGGGGAATCCTTCAGAGGAATTCATAGACTTGTTCCCGAGACTGAAGATATTAACTGGGGGCGTCAAATCAGGGTTTACGCATGTCGAGGAGGAACAGCCCAAGGAGATCACGACACTACTCCGTGTCGTCAAACTGGATAACGGGAAGGCGAACTCGGTGGTAGTGGTGGAGGTTGAACCGAGCTGGAAGAGTCTGGATGATGGAGATGTCTTCATCCTCGATAAGGGGGAGAAAATATGGGTCTGGCAGGGCAAGAAATGCAGCCCGATGGAGAAAGCCAAGGGGGCGCAGGTTGTGCATGATATGACGCTGGCGAAACATGTTGATGTTGAGGTTCTGTCACAGACGGATTCGAGATCTGGGATCTTTGTTAATATGCTTGGAGGAGATGGTGCGACGCAAAGAGGATTCGCAGCGCCGACACCAATAGGCGTGGCTAGGAAGAGTCCAAGTGAAAGTAAGAAGAAACTTTTCAGGCTTAGCGATGCAGAGGGCAAGTTGTCTTTTGATCTCGTCAAGGAGGAAAAGACGTTAAGAAGAGAGGACTTTGATGGGAATGATGTCTTTCTATTAGATATTGGGACGGCAATCTGGGTTTGGAGGGGCCTTGGAGCGAGTAGGGGAGAAAAAGGATCGTGGCTTAACGTGGCACAGTGGTATATCCGCCAGCTGCAGGAGAGATCTGGGAATCAAGATGCGAATACTATACCACTGGCATCTGTTCTTGAGGGGAATGAAAGTCGGGCTTTCATGAGAGCTATCGAGGTCTGAATTCCTTTTATATTGGACTTGAAGACCGTAATATCAAGGAGATTTAATGTCTGATAAGTTGGAAAGATCTGACCTATTTAGAAACATCCCATTCCTCTCGTTTTTTTGGCGGTAAAATTTGGTCCAATGTTTGCATCGATTCTCCTGAACCCTCTGCTTCTACACCTCCCGTGTATCCGCCTTCGTCCTCGTCTTTGTCCTCTTCTCCTGGTTCACAAATTGACCCTCAGTCTTCTGCTCTTCCTACATCGTGTTCATGAATTACCAAACTAGAATCAGCCATCGATCTAGTATCGAATGGCAGCTTTGGTAGGACATCACCACCACCTACTTGACTTATTGTTGCCACATGCTCAGGTCCCGGCTGCTTGGTGTAGTCGCGTGCTTCGCTTCTTTGGTAATCCCCAATAGATTTTTTCGCAAAGCCTACCTGAGCTCCTTGCGGACAGGATTGTTAACCTCGACGATACATATTGGGTCAGTCTGTAATGTTCGCAATAACATGCCCTGATATCCTGGCTGGTCGACGAAAATATCTCTCATTCGCACCCCGGATGTACCAAGTGGTATGTTTTCCACTGTGAGGGTCCTGCATGGTGGATTACCTCAAGTTCGAACACGAGGCCTGTCGAGCAGTGGATCTAGTAGCATGCCAGCATGTAAGATTGCAGTTTTTCAATTCACCAGTATTACCCTGCGGGTAAGCCACAGACGGGACAAGACCGTCCAGGAATGAGCCAAATATCTTGCCCGTTACTTGCACAGCTATTACATCTGACCCCTGGTACCTGTTCGTATTTCAGTCTTGATATCCATCCTATGAAGGGACTCTCATCATGACACTTACCCCACGAGCAACTCTCACAGGAATGGAAGCCTCGCTTTCTAGTATAGCTTCCGGGGCAGCTTGAGGGATCGTTTGCAAGCTACAAAGTGTACAAAGTTAGCGTATTCATGCTATATAAAAGAAGAGCAACAGATAAGGAAAACGTTGAGAGAGACGATATCGCTGGATGAAGAGACATACCTCTGATGCGATTCTATCTTCATGTGGTCGTGTAATGCTTCACCTGTTATGAAGGCTCTATCGCAATTATTCCAGGTGCATTTGTGGGATGGCTGGATCCCTTCCTCATACCGTCTAGTAGAAACCACATGTTGCTGTGCGCTCGTCATGGAATCGATGGAATCTGTCTGTTTCGACGAGAAGTGATCCGGATCTTCTTGTTCGAGGTCGTCAATTACTCCACCCGTCATGCGTTGATCATCCATAGCTATTTGAGAATTTCGATTGTTAGCATCAAAACCTTTATCGCCTGATCGAGAGGCCTCGATTTCTTTCTGATCGGCTAAGTGTTTCTGCAAGAACATACGTTAGCATAGATAGCCCTTTCCAGGGAGTGTAGAGCGTACCCAATGACGGGCAATCACCGCTTGAGAATGCATCACCCATTTTTTGTTTTTGGAAAGAAACCCAGAAGCGAGTCCTAGATCTGCTTCAGCTCTGGCGTGATGTATCTTACTGTGCAAGTTTCCGGATTCAAGAAGAATAATTGGCCGACTGCAGCATATACGGCTGCGTCGATCTCTTTATCAGACGGTGCTCTAGCCTTCCGCGACTTCCTGTCGCCATCTAGCATCTCTCGTTCTCTGAAATTTTCCATCACAATACCGGCTGCTCGTGTTACTTCTTGTAGACGCTTTGAGTCGTTGAATTTGTAGCCTGCGATCTGCTCCCCCGCAAGGATTTGCGTCATCGTCATCTTGTTTGCCTGATCGTGCAGCAGGTACTTCTGTCACGTATGGCTTTTAATCATCATCATGGATTAGAAGATGGCTTTTGAGATTATGAGCTCGTGCAAACTCCTCTTCACAAAGTGGACATTTATGCTTCTCTTGTGTTGTTAAATTTGGTGCTAGATCATGTTTAGGCATTTCGGTCAACTGTTTCTATAAATTTGGGCATTAACACAAAGGTTTGCAGCAAAGTAGGGATGCAAAGCTTACTACATAGCCTCTTATCAGATTCTCAGACTTTTCGTACCAAGCTGGAGACTCAAAATAGCCAGGCTCAAGTCTCAAGCTTGCTTCAGCTTGAATACGGACATTGAAAACATCGAAAAGTCCCGGATCCGCCGAGTGTAGCTTGTCAATTGTGGTGTACAGGGTCTCTATAATCTGTTTCTCGGATGGTGATATCGTCAATGGCTTCTGAAAACATACGTTCATCAGATAGGTCTCTCCAGTGTGGTACAGAGCTTGCTTGGTAGCTCGGGGTTGGCTCTCGGAAGACCTCCTCCAATTCTTCTTTGCCAAAGCGAGAGCTAGGCTCGATTCCAAAGTCTGCTTCGGCTTTGACATGGAAATTGCGAGAACTGTGCATTTCAGGAGTCGTTAGATGTGATTTGTCGACTGCGGTCTCAGCTTCACTATGTTCTGGCGACTCTGCATAATTCATGTTCTGCAGTATGTCAGCAAGTTTCGCTTAGTATTGCATCACTGTGAAAGCCCAGAAACATGGCTCTCTTATCATGACCCGGAATCAGAGATCATATCTTGAGCAGAGTGCTCCTGGGAGTCTTCAATAGTAGAGACGATCGGGTATCATTACCTTGTGCCAATATTTCTTTACGCTATCTTCACTTCGACTTGGAAATCTCTTGACCTGCCATCAGCGGTTTTTCTAGGGACGAAAGATTCGAAGCTTCGCTTACCTTTGCAATCGTTGCCCAGCTTTCGCCCCTATATATCATTTTCTTCAATAACAACTCTTCTACTGGCGTCAATGTAGCAGTATTCTTAGTCTCCAGTCTACTTGTTTCAGCTGGTAGTGACACCGCAGGCAAGTCTGACACAAGGTCTCCACCAGTGTCGGTCTCTTCTGGACTCGATCTCGCACCAAGTGAGTTCTTCGCATACTTTAGTATTAAACCACCATTGCTGCCATCCTGCAATCCGGCAAGTTCATGTAGAGCCCTTCTTGCGAAAGCTATATCCTCGAACTGGATAAAGCATCTTGGTTCTGGGTCATTGTTTTTGTGTCGTAACACCAAGCGTCTGTAGCCAGGCTGCTTGGAGAATAGCTGACTCGCCTCGTCTTGGGACATGTCAAATCGCAGGTTTTTTATCGTGAGAGTGTCGCATGGTGGATAAGGCGGCAATATCTCTTCTTTTGTGTCGGAAGCTGGTAGTGGACCGGAAGTCATGATCATTTCCCCTTCTCCCTTTGCGATTTTCGCCACAAGAGCATCCACGGCAACCTTCAAAGACTCCTTCGCTCGATTTCCAGTCTTTTCAAGTTTCTCCAGCCAAAAGGTCCTATCTGGATCCTTCAAGATGTCATCTCTGTCGGCCTTAATGGCGGCATCATACACATCTGTGATGCTGCTACATGCTGGGGCAAGCTGCGCATTGCAGACAGCTCCCCAATCCCTCAGTCTACCTAGATTACCCAAGTTCACGTCAGGCAGACCAGGCTTCTCAGCTTCTTTTACTATACGTCCAAATTCTTCAAACCATGAAGCTCTCTGTTCTTCCAACTTAGCCCTCCAAGCTACCCTGCTTGGGTGATCTGTTGCGACTCTAGGTACGTGAAACGGTTGTTCGACCGCATGTCTCAAAGCAGGAAGGCTGCTGATCAGATCCGCTCGAATTTGTTCTCCTTCGACCTGAAGATGCTGCCTCCAAGAGTCTTTTTCACCATCGGACAGTTTCAACCCTCTCGAAGCCTTCAGTGCAGAATCGTGGACTGCGCTATAGGTATTAAAGAACGTCTTCCAGAAAGTGGAAGCCTTTTCATCCCACGCTCGTATTATGATTCGGTCGACTTCTTCCGTCCCAGCCAGTGCAAATAATTTCCTCGTATTGACTATAGTCATTTCCCTTGACTCTAGGATGTCTTTGTCGAACTTCGCAAACCAGGATAGCTTGAATGCATTGAGTTCGGTTTCCCATTCTGCCTCACCCTCGATTTCGCTTATTGCAACCGGTATGCGCTCCTTAGTGCCTCCCCTTGAGGTCAACTCCTCTTCTCCTTTAGTCTGATTCTCGATGTCTTCGCCGATGGTACCCTCATCTGTGGCACTCCGAGGTACTGGTTGTGGTTTAAGCGGAGACTTCCCATCAATCATCTTGGAATTTGTCAGCTTCACATCAACACCATCTATGTTATGAATCCATACTCCGGGCCTTGTCTCTGATATCCATCGATCGAACCTCTTCATCAATACTTCGTCTCTAATATCATTAGCAACTAGAGCATACTTGGCAGCGGGAACAGTCTTACGTTGTATGAAAGTCATATGTTTCCTGGAGAATCGTTCTGACCTCAAGGAGCGTCCTCCCTGTACCGAGGTACCACTTGAGGAAGGGCTCTTTGATAGCTTCCCACTCCTGCGCTGTATGACCATCTTTCAAATGCTCAAGTGCGTCTGGGCTCGTGGCTATTCCATGATCACCACCGGTAGCGGCATACTTGCTTGCAAGGGCCGCTTTGTAGTCGGCTCTGATCCTCTTTCGAAAAGCGATTTGTGCATCCATGAACTCCCGAAGTAGTTTCTCTCTATCTGGTCCCATGTGTAACTCGTGAGTAGACCTCAGAGCAGACTTGTGAATTACCTCGTACTTGTTCATCGCTTCATCCCTGTCAACTCTAGTCTTCTCCAGCAAGTCCTCTAAGCTGATGAATTGATCTCCAATCTCTGTGAGGAGTTTGTGATGCTTCTCGAAGGCTTCTTGTACCTCTTCTGATAATCTGGATTGGAAGAAACGCTTGTGCTCTTCTAGTAGTGTTGCCCAGCCTGTCGCCCAATCCTCCTGCGGTTCCATGACGCTGGTTCGATTGCCAACGTCTTCGGGAAATAACTTTTCTTTCATGCCTTGCAGTTGAGTAATGTTTTGATCTTGAAGATCCTGTACATGCGATGGACCAATCAGGGCATCTTCCATTCGGCGATTATTTTCTGCCAGATGTTGGCGAACGACGTTGTGCTGCGCCTTTGGAATCTGCGACCACTGTCCTCTTCTCGCTGCGTTCAGATATCGTTCAGCAACCATGTCTGGCTGACCATCAGACAGGGGTGCATTCTGCAGCCACCATTGATCCCGCGTTGTATCCCTTGCTGGTGTAACTCTTGCTGATTCACTGCTAGCCTCTTGTAGCGCAGTATTGAAAGGTAGTTCTTGTTCATCCAAGGACACACCTACAGTTCGGGCACTACTATCATCGCCCAAGCTATCCTCATTGTTGAGCTTCAGCCTCTTTACCTGAGAAAGGAGTATTGGCTTCAGCTCTTCCCAGTCGCGATCGGTTAGTAGAGCATCGATACCGATCGCCGCTTGATATGCAGGCATATGCGATAATACGGAGGCTTGTATGGGAGGGTTGAGCAGCAAAGCCCTTCTTTTGAGCTCGGCCTTTCGTTCTGCTCTGTGGTTCAGGCGAGTGTTTCTCTCCTTGATTAAGCGTAGAAAATCTATCATAACTTCCTCCATATCAATCAGTGTCAGATTTCCGCTTTTGAGTTCTTTCTTCATTCGACTAATCTCTTGTTCTAATTCATCATTGCTTTCGAATTTAGGTCTGGTGCGCAAGATAGGCGCAGTATGAATCACGAGATTCTCTTCCTCGACATTGCCATCAAAGCTAGCATCATCTGTCTCTCTAGAGGACTTCAAAAAGCCCCGTTCACCAGCCAGCTGCGAATTTTTGCGATGTAGACCCCCACTAGAGTATCTTCTTGGAGGTTTACCGCTCCGATTTCCTTGAAGATGCGGGATTTCGTAGTCTGACGCACCGAACTCGGTTTTCTCGTCGTATTCTGCATATGCGTCTTTTGTGTCTGCGCTTTGCACTAAGGTAGACTCGAATCCTGCTGGTGCCTTCAGACCTGCTTGCCATTCGCTAGCGCCCAGTACCTCGCCATCGGGATCATCACTGACTGGACCTGGAATGCCCACATTAAACGCGATGCGCTTAATACCTATCTCCTCTCTGTCTAGTTTCCTACTTTCAACAATGTCATCTGCGGTAGCTTGAAGTTGAGCCGACAACAGATCATCTTTCAATACTGAAGACACTGTTTCAGGCTCAAGCGTCTCTATATGGCCAACTGCCGCAAAGTCTACAAACAAATTACACCCATCGACAAGATGCCCCTGCATATTTTTGATGGCTTTTTGAGCATCTAGTCGATGAGCGAACTTTAAGTAGGCAGAATTCCGTTCCCTTGGCATATGGACGCCGACGAGCATTCCGAAGCCTGCGAACAGGGAAACAAGCTCATTCAAAGTCAACGAAATTGTGAAGAACCCAACAAATATTATAGTTGTCGTGGCTGCTGTAATATCGCTTGAGAACATATCTCTATAGTTGTCAAGAACAGCAATCGCGGATGATCCCTGTTCAGCTGGAGAATCAGATTGTACGTTCTCGTGCTGAGAGGTGGCCATGTTTTCCTCACTGATGAAATTCGGGATTTTATTTTGGATGGTTACCAAGGCGTTTGCTTCCTCTGGGACATACTCGGACGCAGTCGTCCCTGTGCTCGAGTCAGAATCGTCCACATCTACCTCATCACGTGGATTCTTCTCGGAATCATCCCCAATATCTTCGAAATTGTCTCTCGGCAAAGCAAACAGGGCAAGTTGCTCCATGTGTCTGCCGAGATGTCGTCGAAACTGTGTCTTCGTTCCATAAGGTGCAACATCTTTCCCGTTATTCAAGAACGCTCGCTTCTCGTTCTGCTTTGAATGTGTAATTTGCTCTTCCCATTCGTTGCAAAATAAGCAAGCAGAGGCTGAAAATCGATCCATCGGTTCCTCACTCTGTAAAATAATGGCGTCACGTTCCGAACCAGCGAGAGCAGGATTATGTGATAGTAGATGGGCCTTGATACTGCTCTTGTTGTAGAAGAGTTCGCTACAAGTTGCGCATGTCCATTCTCGTCGGTGGGCTTGCAATTCGTGGGCGAACCATTCATTACGGCTGCGAAACATGCGAAGATTGCATTCCTTGAAAGTGCAAACATATGGCCTAAGATCTCGGTAAACGTGTTTTCTAATATTGTCAGCTTCTTGGATTAGAGGGATTCGAAATCCTTGAGTCGGTCTGAGACATACTTCCAAGCGTTTCTGCCCTTCACGGTTTGCTCGGTCCAACAATATGGACACTGAAATGGATGACCAAACTCAAATGGCACGCCTTCAAACGCCTCAGCTGGAGGAGGAGGTACAGTCAGGAGATTCTCTTCTGCCTCTTCTGCTACTGTTTGCTGATAAGAGGTTTCTGTTTCGAATGATCCGACTTCGCTACCGTCCTTCGGCGCTGCTGGCAAAGCTTCGACGTAGGTCGTCGCTTTGGTCAACGCAAGAGTCTGGGGCACCGCCTCATCTTCGCCTTGGTCTTCTTCCAACACGACAACCTCTTCCGCCGGCGCATCCCAATCCTTTGCGAGCTTTTCGTGGTGCTCTTTACGATAAGTGAGATATTGTCTCCTTCTTGTGATCGACTTTCCAAGTCTTTGAATTAGCCAGTCACTGCTCCTCTTCGCCGATCCGAATTTTGCATCTACGTGGTTGACATCCCAGTGAGAATCTAGGCTGTATCTTGCTGCAGCTTTGACATAGTCGTCACGAGTTGGCGTGTTCCGTATCACGATAGAAATATCCATCAAACTCGAGTTCGCCGCTTTGATTGCAAACAATAGCTCGTCAAGCTCGGAAGTCTCAAGATTCTCTTTCATCGAGCCAGTGTCGCTCTCATCTGAGCTGTATTCCGATCCTTCCTCAGATGTGAAGCTGGAGTCACTCATCGTGCCCACTGCCCACGTGGTGTTTCTTCGGACCCCGGTCACGATCAATCCTGCCACATCGAGCGATTCTTTCAGAGACTCGAGGATTTTCAGGACTCTTGATCGGATCTCTGTTGCTTCCCGGAGTCGAAAGTCTAAGGAACTTTTCAAGTGACCTTCCTGCAGGGCAGCGATGTTGGTCGCCCAAGCCTTATATCTAGGACGGGCATCTTGTATCCTAAACAATACATCGTCGCGAACAAACCCTTTGACAAATGCTTCTTCCGGAGTAGTATCTCCCAATATTTGACAGAGTCCATCGTATCCTTTGAGACACTCCTTCGCCAACGATGAGATTGATGAACCTGTTGAATTAGCTTCCGCAATGGCCATCACAGGATCTGATCGCGGTCAGCCCAGTTTTAGGGGATCGTCGCCTGAAACTCTAACCTTCAAACGCAATTCCACCCTTCATAATCCCTAATCATCGACGACTTAGCATGAAATTTCCCGGTAGCTTCAAAGCTCATGATAAATGCTCTTGGTGAAAGCTGTAACCTCAGCCTCAGAACGCACAGTCTCATGCTTCATAGTCATGGCTAGAGAAGCCAATCAGGTCGGTTCCAGTCACTGTCAGCCGCCGTGCTCCCCGCACTAGGATGTTTTCAGCTGGACTCCGCATCTTGAGTCGAACAATAGCACGATACTCTTTCTGTTTCTCTTCACGGTAGCCTTGTCAAACAATATCATCGTCTCGCCATGTCCGGCATAGAGATTGTAGGTATCGTGCTGGGTGCATTCCCACTATTGATTTCGACAGCCGAGCACTACAAAAAAGGCTTCGAACCACTGGAGAAATGGTACAAATTCCGGACGCAATTCATCACATTCATCGATGCCGTTGATATCCAAAAACAGCTGTTCAATTTGACTTTGGAGTGCTTCTTGCGATCGATTGACATTGAGGAGAATGAATTGCAGCACTTTATGGACGACCCAGAGTATGAGGGGTGGCGAAGACCGGAACTGTTCCAAAAGCTAAAAGGAAGGCTCGGGCCGTCCCTAGGCGTGTTCAAGAGCACGATCGAGACGATGAATTCTTTGATGCGTGACTTGGAAGCACTGCTATTGATAAAGGACGGCGAGGTATTACTCAGCTTCTTCAAGAAAAATCGGAAGAAACTGACGGGAGCTCTTTTCAGGTCGAGTGGTTGAAAGATGGGTCGAGCAGGATGGACTACCAAATGTACCGTCTCCGTCACAGCTTTAGCAAGAAAGGAAATCGAACTGTCGAATCGCTGAAGTCCCACAATCAGATTCTCCGAGATCTACTAGACAGCAGAGAGAAGTTAGCTGGCATGAAAGCGAAGAGGAAAGACACATCATGGGCCAATGTATTCGAGGCAATAAGACGACACGCCAGCAGTTTACATGCAGCACTTCGAGCTGGCTGGTCATGCCGATGTGCTCCGCATACAGCATCGCTTCGGCTGGAGCAGAGAAAGTCTGGGGATTGGGACTCGAGTTTCAATCTGGCATTTGGAGTCTCTCAAGCATCGCAAATGATGGTTCGTCGGCAGGTTACAATTAAGGTTAGGAAGACCGAAAGTCGAGATATAGCGCTTGGGGAGTGCAGTACTCCGCACGAGGTGATTGTGGACACTGCAAACAGGACCCAGGCTGGTCTTGGAGTTCTTCGCCAGAACTTCGAAATTAAGTCGATCTCTCAGCTTAACATCATACCACGAACCCCATTACTAAGCTCTGCATCCACCCCTCCAGCCGCTTCGTCACACACGAGTTTCATGTCTATGTTCCGGAAAACTAGCTCCAATGGAACTGATTGCCTCATAGACGATAGGCTCATCAGGTATGCCTCTTCAAGTGTTATGTTGAAATATGATGTTTAATTCTCTACAGAACGTCCAGTAAGACAAGCCAAGTGAGTTCAAAGAAACAGACACGTTTCAGTACGGCAATCGATCTCCCTATAAGAACAACCCACCAGCCAATTCATCCAGTATCACAACTTGGCCCATCTATCCAGACACTCGAAATCAAAGACTTCTGCTCCATTATTAGTTCCCAAGTCATAACTAAGCAATGTCTCGGATTTCTCAGCGACGGGGAACGTAGACACGATGTTCTGCCATTCCCAACAAGTGACATACTTGAAAATGAAGCATATATCAGTCTCAGCGATATTTTATTGAAAGAGGGAAGCGGACGACTGAGTTCTCAGAAGCGCTTTAAGCTAGCAACGATCCTTGCTTCTACACTATTACAACTGCAAACCACCCCATGGCTGCTTGGGAACTTTGAGAAGAAGGATATCTTCTTCTACTGTCATGGCGAAGAGGTTTCTTTCGACTATCCATACTTCAGGCATGCTTTTACGCCGGCATCGCAGAATCTGTCTAATTCTCCCAATACCGCATCGTCGGATGTTGAGCTCCGTCGTGGAGCTCGAACTAGCTTGGAGAAGCTAGGAATCCTTCTCCTCGAACTCACTTCAGGTCAGCCCATCGAAGTCCAAGAAATACGCAAACGGTATCTCGTAGATGGCAAACCTCATGATGGCACGGATTATATGACTGCTCGGGAATGGGTAGATCTAGTGTGGGAAGAAGAGCCAAAACTCGAGCCCATCATCCGAAGCTGCTTATTCTGTCCCTTCGAAGAGAAGCCAGATTGGAGAAATAAGCAGTTTACACAAGCCGTTTATGCAAATGTTGTTGCTCCGCTGGATGATTATTTCCTCAGCAAATGGCCCTGAAAGGATACGCATGACGGAAACACAGCAAACAGTAAATGGATAATTGTCAACATGACAACAATTTGCTTGAACTGATAGTGAATTACTATCCAGAAGAAGGAGTCCCGGAGGTCAGGGCCACTTCATCAGACCAATTCAACATTATCAACGGTCAAAAGGGCGACACACCAGTATACGACCCATCACTGCAAGCATTTATGACGGCACAATTTACATGGTAAGAAAATACTTACCACCCGAGATCAAGTGACATGTGCGGTAAGGCGCTTGTATGTGATACGCTAGGCACGTCGCTGTAGCTCAACATCATCGTCGAGCCCTTTTAGGACCTTTGACGCTGAGGTCCTCCACCAGTAAATACGCAACGAAGCGCCTTGATAATACTCCAACGCCTTCACACAATTTCAGATAATCCAACGTACCCATCGAAGACAGCTTAAACATGATTGCTGTATGAACGATGCCGTCGGCTATATGCATGCGGTGTGTAGAGCTTAGGAATTATTACCGGAACTGAATCTTCAGGTATTTTTCGGTCGGGGAAAGAAAGAGGTGCTATGTTGCCATTCCAGCTGACTCTTCCGCACTCAACGCTTGCAGTGTTATCCTCTTGGTACCACCACTCGATCCGCTATCCCACTCAGTCAGCCTGTGTTAAATTCGCACCGGAATCTGTATGATATCTCACCTTCATCTCTCCAAGGAACTCCGCCCAGTCCATCTCCCCCAGAAGTTCCGGTCGTTGCTCCGCCATCCTTCTAATCAAATCTTGCCACTGATACCAAGCTCCCTTCGGCAGACTATGATTCATCTCGAGGTGGCAGGTGGTGATCGGAGTCTGCTGGCATCTTGTGCACCGAGTACGGGCATGGAAGGTTTCAATCGCAGTCGCGATCATGCTATGATATTCAACTGCCATCTTCTTCTTCAAGGCTCTATGCTGAGCACCGGCTTCGTCAGAACTATAGACCATTTCCGCGAAGGCTTGTGCGTACATATTCTGGAAGGCTAGGAGGGACGCTGATATCGTGATGTCGTAACATGGTGGCTCGATTACTGGAGCTTCAGCTTCTTGCTTCAGATATATATCCTGTGCGGAGTTCGATGCGTCGAAGCAAGGGGCATACGGAGATTGGTCCGGTCGCTCCATTATTTCGATTTGGGATGAAGGTGGTATTCTTGGTTGTGCTCGCAACGAATGCAGTTTTGCTTTAGAGATTAAAATTGTTAAGGCTATAGAATTATTGATGATGTGGCAAAAGAGTGAATCGGTTGAGACAAAGCTGAACAAATAATGCCTGAAACCTATGTCGTTGGCTCTTGCGATTCTTTGAGGCAAGGACGACCAGCCTCGTCCATCGCCCATCAGGCAGATATCGGCGAAATTAACAGAGTGAATATCGTCTTATCCTAACAAATTATCCCTTGACATGCTTTGAGTGATATATCGAGTTACCATCAAATCATGATGCATCTGCTCGCAAAGTCTAAGTCAGTATCATATTTGAGCCATGACTTACCGTTGAGATAAAGCTTTACATTCAATGTAGTGTGATCTTTGCCTTTTGTCTCTGTGAGACTAAGGATAATGTAAAGCAGACAACGCATGCAAACAGTGGTTACAATTTTTAGCTAGCTGAGCACGTGACTATTACATGCAGCGATAGAAATCGTCTCGCAAAGAGACCATTCTGGAGCTGGCTGTGATATACCTAATGACCGAAGCAACTCATTCGTTTATTCTATGTGTGTTCCCTAACAGATAATAGTATATCACCTCAGCCGTGAGAGATCAGCTTGTGCCTCAATTGAGTCCAAAGCTCCTCGTCTATAAATTCCTGTCTAATTGAATCCCAATGCTACCTAACACCGATCGATACTGAAAATTTTTCAAGCCCCTGCCTTAAGATGCAACTGAGAATCTAAGAGTGTTCCCGAATATAGCCTTTGACTCCTTGATGCACTTGGAAATGAGTGAAAAAATGCCCTTTATATCCGTCAATCCCTAAGAAATCTATGTGTTGTACTTCGGACCAGAAAGTAACTAGTTACTCTCATTTGTATTCTCGATAGTACGCATTGGGGTACCATATGCGTAGTTTTGAGCACCGCTTGAGTAATCCACTCCCTCTTTCCGCTTGTGCGTTGCCGGCCACAGCTTCGCACGTCTTTCGTAGTAAGCATCGTGTAGATCGCCTTCGGTATCTGAGTTGTATGTCGCATAGACAGCTCTTCGATCTTTTGTGCTATTGTTTGGGCCACTGCGGTGCGCAAGGGACGAGCCAAAAACCATTATGTCTCCTATGGTCGAGTCAATAGTACGTTCTCGATGAGCTGGTTTCGTTGAGGGACCTCAGGGTTAAGCGAGACGTACCAGCTCTCATCTCGACGGGAATCCATTCTTGAGATTCCACCCATGGTGGAAGAATGCAATTATCCGAACCTATTGGCACGGTCATCTTGTGGCTTCCTTTGACGACCTCAAGACAGCCGTTTTGAGGAGTGGCATCATCAGCGGCAATCAAAATTGCCAAGTGTTGCAATTTCTTGAAGTCTCCGTAGCCAGTACGATCGACGTGAGGCTTGAAGCCGCCTGAGCCAGCAAGCTTGTAATTTACTAACCAACTGTCAGTATGTTCATATCTTATAAAAACGATGTTTTCGAAGTGGAATTGAGTAACAGACTCTTCTCTTTGAATAGCAGCATCTTGCTTCCAGTCAGCTGCTGCATGATACCGAGCAACTTTGGGCCACGAAGCAAACTTCCAAAATTCGCGTGCGTGATGGCAAAATTCTCGGTTCTACAGAGCACTTGATGGCCAGATGAATTCAATTCTTCGTATGGGATGTACAGACAGTCCATTGTCCGAGGAAGATCGTGGACTTCCTGGACCCAAACCTGGAGATCGCTAATTTCTGCATTGGATAGACCATCTTTGATGATGAGATATCCCATAGTCTCGAAGAAAGCCAGTTGAGACTCTCTAAGAATGTAGGGAATCGCTTCTTTCACTTTCAGTTGTAGGGAAGTCGTTGAGGATGTCTCAACAAGTGTCTCAGCTCTACTCACTCCACCGGAAGAGAAGTCCTGGCCCTTCTGTACAATTTCGGAGATCACTTTGCTCCAGTCGGTGTTTCGCGCCGATACTAGCTGATCAATCTTGTTTGTGGTCTTGGAAAAAGGACGGAAGCAGCACAAGGGTTGACCCATTTTGTCTGAATGACGTATAATTCGGGAGTAGATAGATAGTTATGCTTGGATAATGTTCACTTGACGTTAGAGTGAAGGAGACTGATTGCGATCTGATCCTCTGAGCAGATCTTGTCTCCATAATATATCACGAGTTTTGGGGGTGGGCTGAGCAACAAACAACTATGAGATGACGATGCAGAAGAGCGGAGGATGAATACAAACACGATCACTCCAGGTCTGGAAGCTCAAAATATCACGAGATGTTGTACAGCCTCAGGTATATTTCTTTTGATTACAATTTGTTGCTGGCTTTCATTGGTTTGATGTTTAAGTTGCAACACAGCAATAGTTGTAGATGACATAATCCAGTATTGGTACGACAGATTTCGCTTACCTTCTATTGACATACAGGGTCAATTTGAAGGTCTGGAAACGTGATACGAACAGATTTGGGTCGGGAGCTTAGTAGGGATGAGACATCTCGCGAAGAGTAATGCATTCTGCCGCATCATAAACGCTAGAAGACCAATGCTTCCATATGAAAGCAATCTAGCCTGAACAAGCCAATATACCTGTTTAGGGGCCACGAATGAGTGTGGATTGTCTCATGTGTCAGCACGTCTGTGGTGGATGGGGCCATGCATACGAGTAAAAGTCATAGTTATCTCAACGTATCCGGGATCGCCATTCTCGAATTACTAATTTTAGATCAGAGATATGTTGCGTTGGATTGATTGATAATTTGGGGCTGGTGGCTTATTAATTTGTCCAAGTAGGCAATTGAGGCGTGCTGTTGTTGCAACTTACAGCTGGAGTTAATTAAGCGAGCTGGGGTTTCCATAACAATAAATGATCTCCTCCTGACGGAGAATCCAAGACTGGGGAAAATTGATGGAAATTTTTTGGATTTACTGTTATAGCACTTACTTCGATGAATAGTTGTTGGTGGGCGCTACTCGAGTGTACTGTCTAAGCCGTCGTAAAAGACAAATCACACTCTCCACTCCGACCACTCGTGAAAGAATCTTCTCCAAATGAATGATAAATACAGATGAAAGATTTTGGCAAAGCATCCGAAAATTTACCTTTCTGTTGGATTCTGAGCGCGCACAATGTGTTTGATTGTCAGGCCAATTCATAAACGTCATCCATAACGAGGATGCTATGATGCCAAAGATAGTAATAGAACAGAAACTTCAAGAGCGACTCAAACCAAACCCTCATCTCTTTCAACATTTCAAGCCCAGATTCCTCTCGCTATATTTTTAAACACCAGTATCATCGTCCTTGATCGCTTGCGGGGCAGTAACTTTGATGCCAGCCTCCAATCTCGGCAGACTGATCTCAAATCCCTTGAAATAATACCAACTTCTGACAGTCTTGATCGCATTTTTCATTTCTCTACCATTCAGGTCCCACTTTTCCAACTCTTCCATATCACCTTGCTTTAGTTTACCATCAACATCTTCTCCTGGAAGACGGGAGAGGAACTTGCGCCAGAGCACAAGACGCGAACTGAATGGGAGGGAGTCGAAGACGAGGTGTATATTGACACGAGATCGGAAGGCTACATCAATCGTTAAGTACAGGTTCGTAGTGAGAAACATGATTCCCTTGAAGTATTTGAGTTCTCGGAGGAAGACTGCGACTATTAAATGTGTTTGCGAGATTACTAGGTTATAGGGTGTTGCTTAATCAGGGCAACGTACTTGATACCAACTCACTTCTTGCAATGTCTCCCGGGTCCCGCTCAGTCGAAGTGATGCAAAACTTTCGAGTCTCCAAATATCGAAATGCAACCGATCACACACTTTACCAATGACGAAGTATTCCAGCCTCAATCAATAAATGTGGGTGCATCGAACTGCAATTTGTACCATCCAGATGTCCTGACCATAGGCCTATATCATCTCGCAGCTTGGAAGTTTACGCTGGTATGTTACGTGAGAAGAAATCGATCGGCAGGTTTTACCCGTCATATGAGACTACAACCGTCATCGGTCGAGAACAGAAGAGATCAACTGAGTGATAATGTTCGAGCTATTACCAATATCCAACCTTCCAACCTTCCATTATCACGCCGGAGGCTTTCACAGGGGACACATAAATCAATAGTAAACAAGGTTGGTTCGGCTGAGGTCCACTTTGGCCGATCTCACGATGATAGTTTCTGGGTTTTGAGCAGCTCAAACGGGACAAGTGACATTGTTTAGCGACTCTGTCTAAGCCGACCATACACACCAAAGGGTAACTGACACAGCCCAACCTTAATCATATAGAAAGCAGTAAGAAGCAACCGTACTTCAATGAGAGCTCTGGAACCATCATGATTCCCCTCACGCCAAAAATCCTCACGACCGCAACTACGCTCAGATTCACAATTGCAAACGCAGTCGCTAACCTGTGAAGACATCTAGAACTCAGCATCAGAAATTGCTTGATTAGGTTAGCCGTAAAATAGCTTTAGACAAGGTCGATTAGCAGGCCTTTGATATGCTTCGGGGATGGCTTTGTACCAACGGAGCAATAGAGAGCGACAATCCGTTGGCGACTAATGTTGTCATGCAGTAGTTAGAAGACTACACGGCCCGGCGGAGGGGGAACCGGGAGATCGTCCCAGGTACCAAGGTTGACTATCCAATTTTCAGTAACCCCGCTTACGGTATCGGTTCCTGCGCTAGCCGAAATTTCACACAGAGCCATTGCCTTGGGCCAGACAGCTGAGACTTTTCCGTTTGGGGACCTGGACGCCGCAAGGAATAGCGTTGACCCAAGATACAACAGCAATAATATTGACTTTCCAAGACCGAGCGCAGGATCTCGTCAAGCTCGCATGCTTTGACAGGACAATAGGCAGTATTAGAGTTCAATCATTGTGCGGTTTGTGTCTCACGTGGGTATTTCGCGGTGATCAACAGAGGCAGAATACCTGTATTGTGCATTGAATGATCGACGCTGGTCGGCTTTCAAGTAATGTCAAAAATTGACAGAGACGTGCCGCTGCGAGTACTAGCTACTGAAATTACCACTTTGATCTACGAGTACCAAGCTAGTCAAGTACCGATGACTACCTCCGCAAGGAAGCATCCCCATATGCAGACTTGTACAGGATTATACAAGCCTTTAAGGAGAATATCTTACAAATACAGTCCCGAAATTCTCCTTTCGTACGATTCGGAGCCTTTCTTCAATGTCTGAGTACTCCGCGACTTGAACACCACCAACCCTCATTTCAAAGGCCTCAATGCGTTCCGTCCGAGGCCTTTTGAAGCGCAAGAAAAGCTCCCAGAAGTTGGGCCAGGAACCGGCCAACTCGAGTTCCCAAATATCATTACCGCCTAGAGATATGGCATATGGCATCTGGTGATCGAGTTTTCCCGATTCGTAACTTGAGGAGTAACGTAGATTTGTATCGCGAGGCCTCCAATCGCTCAGCCGACTCTAGAGAAGGCGTTACAACTACTGTAAGCACTGCTACAATTTCTCAGATTGTCATGATTGCTGATTGAAGCTTAGTCTCAACCGCGAAACGAACCTCTTCGAACAGAACACTATCGTATCGCTCCTTCTGTGACAAGTGATAGTTCTAGAACTCCTAGACAATCTAGTAGTGGAGACTCAAATATCGGATCGCCAATAGTATCTGCGCGGTCACAGTTCATTTCATTAGGATCAGGTCCTCCTGGAGTGCTTCAGGGAATTGATCCAGACATGGAGCAGTACAAAAACTTGCCCGGTTATAGGAAGTGTGAAGATGAGGTATGAATTTCCGGAGTCTCCCTCCTCAAATTGCTTTACAGGTAGAGAAGTACATGATACTGACATCTCATGCAGCCAATTCACATACCCGGTGCGACCCAAAGTTTCGGCGCCTTGATAGCACTGAAATACAATGACCTGGGAGATCTACAAGTTCGGATCGCAAGTGAGAACAGTCGAAAAGTCCTGGGTTGTGGTCCCGAGCAGCTGCTCGCACTTGCTTCCTTCCTTGACGTTCTCAAAGATGAGGTACGCGATGAGATGATTGCTCGTGTCAATCACACTCTCAATGCTGGTAGTACCGCGGATACGGAAACTCGTCTGGATGTTTTCAAGATCATACTCACATTCCCATACGAGCCCGAGATTCGTCTTTGGTGCGCAATCCATCTTGCGCCGCGTCCAGACGGTCTCGTCATCTGCGAGTTTGAAGAATACCTGGATGCCTTTTTCCTAAAGGATATCAGAGCTACTGAAACACTTCCAGAGTCGCCAATCAGTTCCATGGACGTCACCCCTGAAGAACTGAAGAAAAGTACTACCACGAAGAGCAAACCACTTCCCGTCATCGATGTTGCAAGACAACGGAAGAACAAGGAATTTTCTTCTCTTGACCTTTTCAATGCACTTTCCCAGGCCCAGAAACAGATCGCTAGTTGTTCTACGGTACACAGTGTCCAAGAAGTGGCTGTAGGCATAGTTGTTGAGTTGACCGGCTTCCACCGCGTCATGTTTTATCGGTTTGATTCGCAAAAGAATGGTCGTGTAGACGCGGATTATTGAATCCCAAAGCAAGTACTGATGTTTGGCTTGGTCAGTGTGAAAAGTCCTATCTTGCCTTCCTAGCGCTGATGACAGGCATTCAGGTCTAAACTATCCTGCTTCCGACATTCCAGCACAAGCCCGGGAGTTGTACAAGATTAACCGCATTCGAATTCTGCATGATCGCGAGGCCGAAACATCTAGGCTAGTAAGTGTTCCAACCAGTCTGCGTAGGCGATCAAACCTTACAATCTATAGGTTTGCCGAGATGCAATCGATTCCGAGAGTCCACTAGATCTTACACATTCCTATCTGCGAGCAATGTCTCCAATCCACAACAAGTATCTTGCGAATATGGGGGTTAGGTCAACCATGTCGATCTCTGTTGTCATCAACAATGACTTGTGGGGACTGATCGCCTGCCATGGATATGGAGATATCGCGATCAGAGTATCTCTTCCAATTCGAGAACTGTGTCGCAACATTGTGAGTGAACAGAGATTGCAATTAGCCGATCGGTTCTTTCTAGCTAAACCTTAATCACAGGGTGAGTTTGTGGCCGCAAGAATCCAACAACTTCTGATGCAGAGTCGAATCGACGCTCGTCGTGCCCCTACAGCGATACCTTCTGCTCAAAATAACGCTAGTTTCATTGCCGCATCTTCCAGTGATCTTCTCAAGCTTGTTGATGCGGACTTTGCACTTCTCAGTATCGACGACGACGCTCGTGCAATTGGCCGGTTGGACCCATATGCTGAAGCCATCGCCATAACTTCGTATTTGCAGACCTGTAAATTTCTTGATATCAAGACGAGTGTGAACATCAATGCAGACTTCCCACAGATTGCGATAAGGCATGAGATCAAAAGTATAGCTGGGCTCATGGTTATTCCCTTGAACTTCGGAGGTGGGAATGACTTCTTGGTACTCTTCAGGAAGGGTCAGATAAAGCAAGTCAAATGGGCTGGGTGAGTCTCCGATAAGTTCCCATGTTGTGAGTATTGGTTGCTGATGTTCGGTCGTAAAGAAACCCGCATGAAAAGAAATATAAGACTGGAAGCGAGTATCTCGAACCTCGAGCTAGCTTTCAACGCTGGGTAGAGACAATCAGTGGTACAAGCGCAGAGTGGACAGATGAGCAGCGTGAGTTGACATATGTTGTCACTTTTCAGTGCTGACATCCCGGCAGTTGACACCGCATCTATGCTTGGACTATTGTACGGCCGATTCATTGAAGTATGGCGGCAGAAGGGCTCCGCGAAACAGAGCGGCCAGATTACCCAAATTCGTGCGTCTTCTCGTGAGCGTAAGTGAAACCCAATTTTTTTTTGGCTCCCATCAAAATTCATCAACTAAACAATGTTGCAGTCCGGACGCCGCTGAATGCAATCGTCAACTATCTTGAGATGGCCCTCGAAAATCAAGTCGATGATAAAACACGCCACATTCTTGACCGAGCCCAAGAAGCTTCGACTTCGTTGGTCTACGTGATGGACGATCTTCTCAGATTGACAAAGCCTGAAGACAGTCCTACACGGGGATTAGACGAGACATTCAATCTGAATTTGACCAGTCCGTCTTCGATATTTCCAAAGCCCTGGTATCAATCGAGCTAACACTTTTTAGTCGGACGGGCCATGAAAGGCCTTCAGAAAGACGCTTCACGGAAAGGTCTCGAGCTGAATGTATCAGTCAACGATCAACTTCCGAATATGGTCAAAGGAGATCCCGATCGTCTGAAAGACGCGATGCTTCACTTGACAAGCTACGCCTTCAAGCAATCTGGTCGTGTAGACGTAGAAATCGATCTCATTCGAACGAAGAAGGAAATCTCTACTATTGGATTTACCATTCAAGACAACGGGCCTGGCAAGTCCGAAGCCGAACTTGACGTAACCTCCCCCACCAATAGAGTCAAGACAACATATGCTAACCGTTTTCCAGGATACGTTCCAAGAATTCGAAGCCTCTCAAGACGACGATGACTGGCTGTTCGCCACGAACGAAATTTCAAAACCATCGACACCTCAAGGTAGTTCCACCATGGCAGACTTGACACTCATAGCTCGCTACCTCCGCGACGCAAACGGCCAGATCAGGGTGCACAGTGAACCGGGGAAAGGAACGATATTCAGCATCGAGATTCCATTTCAACATGCACAATCAAACGACACTTCACGGTCGCGGAAACTCAGGAATTTGTTCTCCCCGAGTCTCGGAACCAACGGGGGATTGAGTCCTCCGAGTCCACCACCAAGCGAGAGAGGGCCGAAACCAAGTGGACCTGCAAGCGAGAATGGGAGGATCAACGGGAGCAGGAATGTCAACGGGCCCTCGAACGGCTTTGAATCACCTATCACTTCGCAATTTCCAGTCCCACCTGGGCTACCTCCTCCCAGGGTGAGCAGTGCACAGCATCTAGATGTATTCCCCCCTCAAAATGGCAATTCGCATCGTAGCTTGTCGGCTCACAATCGGTCATCGGCTTTGTATACTGACACTGATCCCGAGTTCCTGAGTTCGGGACTGCGATTGCACGTCCTCGTCGCAGAGGACAACTTACTCAGTCAAAAGATGCTAGAGAAACGATTCGGCATGAGAGGCCATGAAGTCATCATCACGGGAGATGGCCAGGAGTGTCATGATCGATTTGCAGCAAGTGGAGGGAAGGTAGATGTCATCATCATGGATTTGAAGATGCCGGGAGTTGATGGCGCCCTCGCCACACGCATGATTCGGTTCTTCGAGAAGGAATCAAACTTTCGCTTCGGTCAGCAACCGATCAACAAGAGAGTTCCCATACTCGCTATGTCGACGACTTTGGTGGAAGAAAATCGATTCGAGTATATCCAAAACGGGTAAGTGATCTCAATTTCGTTCTTGTGTTTATTCTCACAAAACTTCCTTGAACTAACATTTAATCAGTTTCGACGGCTGGATCATGAAGCCCGTCGATTTTCAACGGCTAGATCTTATACTTCAGGGTGTCAAGAACCCGGATATGAAGCGAGATTCACTGTATCGTCCCGGACAATGGGAGAAAGGAGGCTGGTTCTTTCCTTGATTGAAGACCCAAATTATGTTCAGCGATGACCCATGCTTACGATTGGATGACTTTTCACGTCGCAACGGACTTTGTTGATTATCATATCTTGTATTAAAGGACCATAGTTGCACTATGTACTATAGTGGAGGGATCGCTTTCCGAGTTGGGCACGGGTTTTGCTGTCGTCCCGTTCTCATGATTCCATTCATCTTCGCGCTGGCTATCAAGAACGAATTATTTTAGAAATCTTTATAAACACCAAGATTGTGACAACTTGTGTATCCAGAATACTTGCGTAATCTTCCATAACCTCATAGCTATACATGCTCCCTCTCCTTGCCCAAACGATAGCGTCCTCGTCAACGGTAGGGCCCGTACGTATTTCCATGCACTTGACCCAATACCAAACTACACTACACATGATGACTCCTTCCGTACAATATCAGGCTGTAGTTCATCATCAAGGCATCGTCAAGGCATCAACTAGGGTCGCAAGGGGCCAGACAGTCCAGAATGACGAAGCCATGTAGAAATATGCATATGAGTTGTTGATAATGCCAAAACCCTAGGGATGTGGAATGATCCCCATGCTATGTGAGTTTCGGAGTCTTCTGTAACAATTTCTGGCGCTGCGTCGTTATCAATATCCTCTTTCACATGCTTTGAAGCGCCACCTTCATACATATCTCGATTCTTTCATTTGAGCCTCCTTTGCGAAGTTTCGCTGTCTGGATTACGCCAACATGTGACACCAGAAGTGCTGGTCCCTAACGGTAGGTATTATGGAAGAAAATTCCGATATAACAAGGTACAGGGAGATTGTCAAAGCCAGGCAATGAAACATACGTACACGAGCCCCGCCGGTCCGCCATTAAGACCCTACGAGAAAATCGTGAGAACTCTCTCCAATGTTATGAGCTCTGTTACATTTTACTCACCAACCCTGTGATTGGCCAGTTACCACGCTATATAGACCAATACAATAGCGAATTGGTCAATAAATCTGAATTGATCAATTCAGTACTATATCTACCAACTAACTATTATTAAAGGCCACAGCTAAATAGCCATACGTGAATAGCTAAATGGCCATACGCTAATCAAGCGAGCCCAAAGTGTAGGGTGCATTTATCACCACCAAAATTTGTATGCATAACTATGTACATTACATTTAGGGCCCGCTACAATTATACTAACTCATCCAAATCTTCAAACTTCGCATCCTGGGTGTATACCTCTATCTATCTAATTACATCTCTCTGAATCAACGATTCACTAGCTATAGTAGTATCTAGTATAATATCTGAATGATAGATTGATGTCATGCCATGCATATACCCTCTCTCCCTCCGTGTACCAGGTTCATAGCTATCTAGGTGCCCATCTTTGAGCCCTTGCATCGCTATACCAGTCGATAATACGCTGTTTTGTACTGTAAAAGGCTGGCCAAGTGATGCAGGGACAGAGCTTGAAGATCAGAAGTCATAGTAGAGTAGTAGGAGTTTAGTAGAAGTCTCTGAATAACTTCAATTCTGACTTAGTGACAATCCTCAGCTTCAGGGGTAATTAGGTTATTATGAAAATTTTTATTCTGCATAAATGGCCTATGCCCTCTAGTACAAATTTGTATAGGAGGGCGTGTCCCCTAGATGCACACGCCAAGTTACTAGAATTTTAGCGTATGGCCATTTAGCTATTCACGTATGGCTATTTAGCTGTGGCCTTATTAAATTACAACTATTCTGAATACTTTTAAACATACTTTGACACTGAACTTCTAGAACACTTCTTCGTGAACCAGTAGAGAGTAATAGAATTATAGTAGGCCGCGGCAGACCTTAATTTAGATTGAAAGAATCGGGTTGGTAGAAACTATCGCTAATTGGCCAACTCCGAATCATTGGCCAACACGTGGAGAATTAACCAATCAGGAGCTCCATGTTGGTCAATCACAGAGTTGGTGAGTAAAATGTAATAGCTCGCATATTGCGAATGAGAAGGACCGGAGGCCAAATCGAAGTTTGAGGACCTGCTTCTTGGCGAGCTTATCAAGCGGATTGAGATCCTTAGCTGCGGAAGGTATTGAGAAAACTCCTGGATTTTCTGACGCCACCTAAAGAACAGTGAGCTAGCTTGATGCTATTGCTACTACACGAGCATTTGAAGTATGGCGATCAATGTCAAAATTGATAGCTTGGCATCAGTACATTCGTGTCGGGACCCAAGTAATCAGTAACGCAAGGCCGGACGAGTCGTTCTGACGATGCTTGATGCCAACGAAAATTTCCGGGATTGAAGCCTTGACCAAAGCCAGTACTAGTCCGTCGGAACGGCATCTATCGTTGCGGTTTCCTCAAGGGCGCCGATAATCCGAGAGAAGCATCGATCCAGTCGCTCGCTACCTTTGGCGGACTGTAGAGTTGATCGGTCTCTGGAAACATTAATACTGACAGTCTCACCGCAGACAGCGTGTGGCAGTGTTCCATTTATCCACGTGTAGGCAACAGCTATGAGTACAGCAACGACAACCGGTCGTGACCTCGAAGTGATACGCAAAGATATAGGGGGCCTGATGATACTGCGGGGCCTTGCTAAGCTTCGGGACTTGTACTGTAGCCGCCGCTCTCATTGAAGGGCTCCACATTCCTAATCTGGGTACTAAACATTTACTCATATTGAGGGTAAATAATTGGCAGAAGCATTAGCAAGGGCAATCTCATTGTGTAGTCAGCAACGATCTAAATATGGAGAAAAAATCTATTAGAACCACCAGCAGGGTTGCAGGGTTAGAGGTTCAATTACCCCAGATACGAGTACTCAGATACCTTGATCAGGATTGAAACTGGGATGAACCTGGCTCTATGCGCGAGAAAGTACTGTAGCTGAGCAAGTCTGAATTTGAGTTTGAGGTTCAAATGATGACTCCCTCACCAGATCGGAAAGCTATACATTTCTTCTTCACACAATTTTGTTCTCCAACTTCTTCCCCATCTTCTAAAACCCCCAGTCAATCCTTTCCTACCAGCTCTCTATGAGTGGCCCGCTTCCTACATATTTTTCTCGTTTACGGTGTAGATCAGATGAGATCTGATCTACAGTACTGTACTTTAGTACAATGTCTCCCGAGTGCCGAAACAAGATCCACGAATCGGCAGAATTAACCCCACACTCAAGGCGGGTATATTGCCAGGATAGCCTGGATCGAGTTTGTCGCATATCTGAATGAAGAAGGTTGTATCCAATACATTGAGTTTGTAATTCTAGGTTTCGAAATCAGACGAAAGATTAATTGTGGACAGTTCGATAGAGTTGCATCGTGTATTCAAAACTCTGTCCCGTGATGTAATTTACAGGCTCGGGATAATTGCTAGCGACGCCCCCGGTATAGTACCTGGGTATAGTTCCACGTATTCATCATTCAGCCTCTCTAATAATCGATACTTTCGTCCGTCAAGAGCTGTTTCATTCGTCCGTGCGAAGCTCTTCGATTTCAACTTTTTCAATAGCAACTCATCTGCTATCGAGAGCTTGAAACTTCGTGGCCTCTGTTTCAGTCGAAATCCGTCCAACAACCCTCCATTTTCTACAATGAAGCACAGTTTTGTGACCCTTCCAGCACTGCTGGCGCTGGTCTCAGCTGCACCAGCGGAAGAAATCGAGAAGAGAGTAAATCCAACGATTTACCTCGCAGGTGATTCGACAATGGCGCTTGGTGGAGGTGGTGCGCACACCCAAGGTAATTATCCAACTTACACTTCACAGTATGTGAGCAATTTGAATTAAAATATTCCAGGCTGGGGAGTATACTTTCCGTTATCCATTATGAATGCGAATGTCGTCAACGCAGCCATAGGAGGACGATCGGCGCGTTCCTACACGGATGAAGGACGCTTCACAGCTCTCGTCAACAAAGTAATCCCAGGCGATATTGTGCTCATGGAGTTCGGACATAACGATGGCGGCTCCCTCTCTACAACCGATAACGGACGAACAGATTGCTTCGGCTCCGGCAGTGAAACCTGCACAACCAAAGCGGGCATTGTCGTTCAAACATATGTCACTTATCTTACCAACGCGGCCAAAGCACTCGTCGCTAAAGGCGCAAAGGTCATCATCTCCTCTCCGACACCGAATAATATTTGCGAAGGTACTGAATGCACATACACGGCACCTCGCTATACTGCATATGGCAGAAAGGTCGTTGAGAATGTTGGGAGCAGTGCAAGCTTCATTGATCATGGACAATATGTTGCCAATGAGTATATTCGCCTTGGGAAGGCGAAGGTCGATACATTCTACCCCGTGGATCACACGCATACATCTCCTGACGGAGCCAATGTCGTTGCTCAGACTTTTGTGAAGGCTGTTCTCTGCGGAAACGATGTACTGGCTCCATATATTAAGAAGAATGCGTCGAGTGTTGCGGGAAGTTGTATCTAAGACGGGGTGGCGTGGATGCGGATCATGCGTAATGGAGTAATAATTGGAAAGCTAGATATACAGAATCTTGGGTGCTGTCTAAATTAAAAATCTGGACCCCGGCTCAATAAAAGCAATCATCTAGCAGTTGACACCAACTCAGCCTTCAAATTCTTCATCCTCAAATGGCTCACATACATGCCTACGTAAAGAAATGGCCCTTTCTTTCGAACCCAGAATTAAGTGGCTGATTAGAGCCAACATCATCATGGCCGGTAAGAAGTCCCAATTCGATTTTGTAACTTTGAGTTTTTATTAAGTTGGAGTTTAGGTGGTGTCATGGAAGACTTTTGTGGTATTGCTGTATTGTATGTAAGCAAACACCTGAAATCGTTATGTGACTTTGAAAAAGTGCATCCTAAAGTGCCAAAGAACCCATTTTTTTCCCCAACATCGATAGCCTTCTTACACCGTCGAACTACAATAAGTTGTCGAGGAATATCGCTAAACCGTCTCACAACTACGATGCCGTTAAAACAAGGATACTTTGTGGATCCATTGACATGATTCGCAGCAGATCTATGGTTTCTGAAACCTCTGTCTGCAGAGTGCCGCAAGCACACAAGCCTTTCTTGCATAGAGACGTGAAGATCTTCTTTACTGCCAACGTTGGAGAAAGCAGGATGTCTTGTGAAGGAACATCTTCGAAATGAAGCGAGCGACTCTTAGGCATGTCCCCTTTCTTCGTCTTTCTTTCTTGACGCGACACCAACGAGTTAACAATACTTGTTTCCTTCGAATCTCTTTCGATGCTGGTCACGTGTTTCGAGTTGTCTTAGATTACTCCCGACCCGCGTTCACTGAGGTAAAGATAAAGAAAAGGATCCAGAATTGTTTAGATTCTTCTATGGCTACTGTGCATGAAGAGTCACCGCGAGCTTTCGCAAGGCAGACACTGAAGTGACACATTCCAGGCATCAGGCTGGGCCTCTCGCTTAGCTGTATATAATAACCCCCAACATCTCAACCCTTCAGCTCATCATTTTCGACATCAAAATACACGACACAAAAGCCAAAAATAATTCATCGCTGGCCCTCATCTATCATGAGTGACTTCTGTGGCTGCTGGTATCAACCCACGCTTCATGTTCGGCAAGCTTACCATGAATATGTCCCCAAACAATATCTACCCCTCCTGGAGAGCGAAGTCCATAGCATCATCCTCTCGACAACTTCGCGCACGACTCTCAAGCAGATATTCAAGAATCCATCAACAACTGAGTCCATCAAGGAATGTACTTACGCCTTCCCGCTCTACGACGGCGTCAGTGTCGTCAGCTTTACATGTCATGTTGGGAAGAAGATCCTCCATGGACGCGTGAAGGAGAAAGCCAAAGCGAAAATGATCTTCGATTCCGCAGTTGCCAGAGGAGAAACAGCAGGTTATCTCGAACAAGCTCCAGAAGCTTCCGATATGTTCAGCACAAAGCTAGGAAACATCCCCGCAGGTGAAAGCGTTATCGTTGAAATCACATACATCGGTGAGCTGAAGCATCACGAGACTGATGGCGTTCGATTCACGATTCCGACCAAAATTGCGCCTCGTTATGGTTCTGGTCCAGATTACGGATCTTCGTCCGGAATCGCAAGTCAGGATGGCATTAAAATCGTCGTCGATATCAACGTGCCGGAGGGCTCCTTTATTAAGGGTGTCAAGTCACCATCTCATCCCATTGCTGTATCTATGGGCACCGTCTCGACGGACTCTGCTGCAGATCAAATCATGAGTAGAGCATCTGCAACTCTGTCACTCGGAACTGCCGCTCTCGAGAAGGACTTTGTCTTGATTGTTCAATCCAAAGACACTGGAAATCCGGAGGCCATCCTGGAGACTCATCCCACCATCGCTAATCACCGAGCTCTGATGGTATCACTTGTCCCTAAATTCTCTCTACCTTCATCCCGACCCGAAATCGTCTTCGTAGCGGATAGAAGTGGAAGTATGAGGCGCAACATCCCCATGCTCATCTCCGCCATGAATGTATTCTTGAAGTCAATGCCTGTAGGTGTTAAGTTCAACATCTGCTCGTTTGGTAGCAGATCCTCGTTTCTGTGGGAGAAGAGTCAAAGCTACTCTAAGGAGACACTGGATCATGCATCGAGACACGTGAAGATGTTCTCTGCTGATTTTGGAGGAACTGAAACCTTCAGTGCCATCGAGGCCACCATCAAACGCCGATGGTCTGATCTGCCTCTCGAGGTGATCTTGCTGACCGATGGTGATATTCAAAATCAAGCTCAAATTTTCACGTACGTCAATCAAGAAGTCGAGACAAGTAAAGGTAACATCCGCGTCTTCCCACTTGGTATCGGTAACGGTGTTTCTTCTTCCTTGATCGAAGGACTTGCTCGAGCAGGTAATGGCTTCTCGCAGTCTGTCCAGGAAGGAGAGCGCCTCGACAATTGCGTCGTTCGTATGCTTCGTGGTGCTCTGACACCTCATACGACTAACTACACCCTCGAAGTCAAATATGATCCGGATGATGAGGGCTATGAGGTAATCGAGAAAGTCACCGATGGGCTCCGGGTTTTGCTATCTGATAGTGAGAAGGCCAAGTCATTATCCATACTCAACACATCAATCTCACTATTCGATACTTCTGCCGACCCAGAAAAAGACAGTGTCCAAGGGAACGATGATCCCGATCACTATCTCCCGAAAGTCCCGATGCCAAAGCTTCTTCAAGCTCCTCATAAGATTCCTTCACTCTACGCGTTCTCTCGAACTTCGGTCTATCTTCTGATGTCCCCGGAGACAATGCAACGTACGCCCAGATCTGTTGTTCTCCGAGCTAGCTCTACCTATGGACCGCTTGAGCTAGAGATTCCCATCGAAGTTCTGCCATCTCCCGCAGAGACTGTTCATCAGCTCGCCGCTAAGAAAGCTGTTCAGGATCTTGAAGAGGGACGAGGTTGGATCTTCGACGCCAAGAACCAAGATGGGAAGCTGGTCAAGACTGTCCACCCAAGTTGCTTCGATGATCTGGTTAAAAGAGAGGCTGTTCGTCTTGGAGAGAAATTCCAGATTGTCGGTAAATGGTGTTCCTTCGTGGCCGTTGCAGCGAACAACAACGAGATCCCAGAAAATTCACATGGTGGTACTGATGACATGGCTGGAGTCGAGAGTAGTAGCGACGGAACAGCTGCTGAATACGAGATGATTGGTGAGTCCGACTTCTCTGTTAGATACATACAGTCGCATTCGTTGAAACCTCCAACATACTTGATCCAGATCAAGAGCTGACAGTTTCTATAGATGAACCTCGAGAAACTCTCAAAAGTTACGTCAAGGGTCCAAGACTTCCACTAGCAATTACCGCATGCCATCGATCAGCTCTTCCACGTCATTTCTTGGAATCATCTCCGCCACAAGGACGTTCTAAGATCCCAGCGCACCAGCGGGCAGCTGAGGAGGACCTAGGTCGCTCGATGTCCATGTTTGAATCTTATTCACATGACATGGCCTCAGTACCTGACCTGGGGATGGAAGATGACGACTGTGATATGGAGACTCTGTCCCATCCGGTCCTTCCTTCGCCAATGAGACCTAGTGGCGCCAGATCTTCTTATGTTGCATCTCTCCTCAGAGTTGACACCCAGCAACCGGGTGCATCTACGAGTGCGAAGAAGGCTCGCCACGATGTCACTTCTCCGCCGAGCATCGCCTACGGATCTGGTTATCTTGGTGGAATCTACCCAGCTCCACCTCCTGAGCAGATCCAAGGACAAGCAGGTGGTCTATTCGGAACTGCTTCATTTCAGGGCACACCAGCGTCCCTAAGTTCTGCCAGAAAAACAAGATCCTCAGCAGGCCGGATGAGGATGAGGAAGTCAACTTTCAGCACTTCTGCTGTTTCCCCAATGTTCTCACCACCTTCTTCAGCCTACTCTCCCACTTCTCCGTCGTATGATCCCAACTCGCTGACATCATCAGCTGCTCTCCCCACTATACTTTCTGCGATCCCAGCTTCCACCCCAGATCAGGTTCTGGCTCTGATCAATCTCCAAGACTTCGATGGTTTTTGGACCACAGAGGCAAGCAATATTGTCTTCCTCACTATGGGCGTCGACGATACCTCGGTTCCATATGGAGTTGATGCCAATGTCTGGCTTACCGTCTTGGTGATCAAGTTTCTACAGGAGAAATGTGCTGGAGAGCAGGGTACTTGGGAGCTTGTTGTTGAGAAAGCGCAAGCTTGGTTAGTTACCTGTGATAAGATGGACATTCAGCAGCTGGAGAAGAAGGCGAGCTTGTTGTTGGGATGATTGCGTTATTCGCGAAATGATGGAATATGAAAGATCGAGGGTCTTCAGCATTCAGCGTTGATTTTGAGTGTCAGGCTGGATTGCTCTGAGGGATATGACTACAAGAATCGTGTTAATTTTGGAGGCAACTCCTCTCGGTTTGTTTCTGGATGGAGATTGGAGACAATAGTTTGGTAGGTAGTTAGGATCATGGTCCCCCCCGAGACTAGCGGGATGAGTGAGTCCATCCAAAAAAAATCACTCTTTCCTGACTTTGTATTTCGAGTGATGAATTGGGTCCATTTCCGCTTTTGCGCATGAATAAACAAGGCGTGGAGCAGCATTTCGCTTAGCTTCCTCGGGCACTCAGAGCTCATTCCCTCCTGTTTCTTCTCTCGGTCTTGTAATTCTTGGCTTTTCAGTGCCACAGCTTTCATCGTGAGTAGGTATCCTCTATGCGGAAATCATGCTGGCAGAATATTTTCAGAGAGGCACAAAACGTGTTTGCAACTTGAGAGTACTCTGTAAGTGTGCTCGCTAAGGCTCCCTTGCCAAGTATGAGGGGGGGGATGTCCCTGGTAGAATTTCTTCAGGCAAAATACAACATTTTCATTCCGGGTCAGCGGAAAATAATTCAAGCCAGACTCAATCATCACGGTTCGAATTTGTTCGTTCCCAAGTTACATGTGGTTGATTTATGTACGGGGGAAACTCCTCCGGCGGGGTTTGCACCTCAGTCACCGCCGGGCCGGGAGCACTTCTATGTATGCAGGTACCCTTTTGGGCATGTTTCTAGATCAGAGAGACTTGACAAGTTCAAGATGCGAGAAATTATTCCGACTGGTGGATCAACAACAATTCCTCTGAGCAGCTGTGTAGTGATGTATATTGTGGCTGTCTGTTTGGAATCTTCAAAAAGGCGAGTTAATCTATTCGGTACACACGGTCCGTACTTGGCAGCCCAGATCGCTGCAAAGGGGAATTCAAACAAATGAGCCTTGATAGCATCTTATATATATCTACTTGGCGTCCTGGGCTCTTTTCTATGAAATTGTCCCAAGCATCTTCCATCGCCAAGTCATCATCATGCTGTTCAACACATTTGCAATTGCATCAGTCTTCGCGGCCCAAGCAGTGGCGACTATTTGGTATGCTGGTGTCGCAGAAAGTGGTGGAGAATTTGGATTATACAGTACATTGATTCTAGAACATCGTTGAGTTTAGCTAAAACGTGAAAGGCGCTACTGCAACAGTTGGCACTGGTCTTCCAGGTCGTCTCGGAGCCGAATATCAATTCATCAACAAAGCAGCAATTGATATCTATGTCGACCAGAACAAGGTCAATCTTTTCCGTGTAGCTTTCGTCTTGGAGCGAATGTGCCCACTATCCTACGGTCTAGGAGCCAAGTTTAACGAAACCGTCAGTCATGTTTATCTGTATGGATTTTGGCAAAGAAGCTTACAGATCATAGCATTTCCAAGAATTTGCAGATGCTGTCAACTATATCACTGTCACCAAGGGTGCATACTGTATCCTTGATCCTCACAGTTACATGAGATACAATGATCCTTCCCAACAGCCAATGACAGGAAGTATTATTGGAGACACTTCGGATGTCAAGGCCGCTACTACTGCACAATTCGCTGCTTTCTGGGGTGAGCTTGCTGGGAGATTTAAGAATAACGAAAAGGCTATCTTTGGACTTATGAACGAGGTAAGATTTCTTTATGAACAAAAAGTACGCAATCTCAAGTTTTACAGCCTCATGACATGGATACCAACCTGGTTTGCCAACGACCAAGCTGCTATTGACGCCATAAGAGCAACTGGTGCTAAGCAACTGTAAGACTTCATGTTTGCTTACTCAATACAAGCTCATATAAAGCAGAATTCTCGCGCCTGGCAATGGGTGGACAGGAGGGCATTCATGGACTGAATCCTACGCCGGCAACTCGCCTGCATCAAGCGAAGTAATGTTCAAGATAAATGACCCGATGAACAACACTGGTAAGTGGGCGTCCCTGACCTTGTCTCACCTGCTGACAGGAAAAGCTTTCGATATTCACGAGTATCTCGACAGCGATTTCTCTGGTGGCCATGCTCTCTGCACTCAGCCAGCAGCAAGTAACCTTGCTGGCGTGACAGCCTGGCTTCAGAAATACGGCTACAAAGCCATGATCACGGAGTTCGGAGCTTCAAATGGAACACAGTGCGCCACTTACCTTACTGATATGGTAAACTACATGGCCGACAACGATTGTTACATCGGCTGGACCGCTTGGGCCGCCGGTCCATTCTGGGGAAGCTATTCACCCTGCTGCACCGATTCCCGGCAATGGGGAAGTCTTGAACCAGGAAGTCTTGCCACTGACGGAAGTCCTGGACTGTACCAGACTGTGTGGCAGAAGTTGATCCAGCCCCTTCTCCCTACTACGCTTCAAAAGACTGGCATCTCAAATGTCAAAGGACCAGGTGGTATCGTGGGACCTATCGCGACTTCGAAGAGTAGCACGACCATTAAACCTACTAGTACATCATCGACTATCAAGACATCCTCTTCGACTGTGACAACTACCAAGACTTCGACCTCCGCCACCAAATCTACTAGCACTACTAGCACCAAACCCACTGCTTCGTCAGCGCCACTTTACGGGCAGTGTGGTGGTGTTGGATCATCTGGTCCGTGGACTGCACCTTGTGCAGCAGGCACTTGCAAATTCGTGAACGAATGGTACTCGCAATGTCTTTAGTGTGTGTTGAGCATACTGGAGGATCTGTAAATATTGTGAAGAAGGCCTCGCTGTATATAAATTACCTTTCACTGTATATATTGCGACAAGGTAGAACAAATTCATGTCATTTCAGGAGCACCTGCCATGTTTCCCCATCCACATCCGGCATTTGAGCACCGTCTCTATAACGAACATGGTACAGCTTGTCTCTACCTAAAGTATATGCGCCGCCAATGACTTCATGAACCGCCTTCTGACCGCCTATCTGAGTACTCCGCGCAGTAGTCTGATCACCCCAGCAGTATGATAGTGCCAGATATGGACGAGGATCGATCAACGAGTCATGCTCTAGACTACATGACAGTGTTTCATCATATGTGTCGCCGATTTCTAGGACAAGCACCCGAAATTGGTGAACGTCGAAGTCCAGCTTCCTGTACGGAAATTTTGGCACGTCGGTCCTTGAGGTGGGACTCGTTACATTCCTTATTCCATGGCCAGCCCAGACCTCCTGCGCGACGGAATTGTCAAGAGTGTTTCTGCCGTCTACAATGAAAATGTAGAAGACTTTCTGAACAGAAGCCTCGACGCGAGATTCTGCTCGGAAGACAGCTGGCGCTCCTCTTTTTGATGACTTCTCGAGTTTGATAGGCTTCTCTCGATTGAAACTTCCCTGGACCGAAACTTGTCTTCCTGCGCCGGCCCAGACAAAGTGTACCTTTGGCATCGCTCGAACAGGGTTTCAATCAAGACGTCTGTAGGATTCGTCATATCGGTGTCACCCGTAGCTGCCTGATTGGTTTCTTGGCCGAGGACAGTCTCGCCGAACCACTTGTGACTGCGATGTTGTAGAGATGAGGATAGGTTGAGTAGACGAGGATTCTCAACGCGTCGACCTCGCGAATATCTTCTACTAGATAAGCACGCACTAGAAAGACCTGTGAGATGATATGGCGAAAAGTGTTGGAGGGGTAGAGGGATAAACATCTCGGGCCCGTGCCACTCTGCATTGCATATGTGATCTCACGTGAGCTCGGTTACCAAAAATGGAGGCCAGGCACATGATCAGAAGTAAACAACATGACGTTCTCTCTGCAGTTTCCTGCAATTTTGTTGTGATTCAAGAACGCTTAATCACGCTCGTGAAAGAAGGCGTCGATTTCTTTGAGCTCCATCAAATGGAGTTTTCACCATCTTTCAAGGACAAAGGTTATATGAGAACTTGTTGCTTCTAAGGAAGTAGAAATTGTGGAATTCCGAGAACAAAAGATATCAATTCTTCGCCCTAAAGATTTACGCAATTGATCCCCTCGTAATTTCTGTATATACTTACTGTGCCATAGCAGATTCGCAAACAAATAACGCAGAAGTCGGAACACACACTTCGTCTGTAGATAGGAAGATACTTTGTAGTAGCAAATTTTAAACAATTTGTAGGTAAGAATACTTACAACATCAACACCGCGACTAGAAGGATGAGTGGAAACCGCTAAGGACCACCAAGAACGGTGTACAAATCTGCAGCTTGTCGTCGCTTCAACATCGTGGGAGCCGCCAATATATTATCTCTCTTCCGTCTCCCACACTCTCCGGCAGCATTCAAGATGAAACTCGGAAATGATACTGTAGCAATTCAGGTTCTTGCTTCGGATTGATCAGTTTCCGGCGACTGTTCGGTTGTTGGCCTGAATGACGTTGTATCCACATAGGAATACCCTGCCTCAGAATCTCGGCTGTATTCCCGATATGGGTAGTTTCCGTTCGTCTCATTGTATGAAACGAAACAGTGGGAGATTTGATTGACATTACAGGAGTCATCGTTTATGGAAGAATTTCGTTTGAACGACCGTGTAATTTCTTGTGCAGAACGATAGTGATCGTGGTCAGAGCAATATTGGCTCGGCCGATTCCGCGCCACGTATGCATCTGAACTTTTATTGCAAGGCAATTTTTCACATGCATTTGAGCCCCTGCCAAGTTCCGATCCGGTGCAGCGTGCAGACGGACATCCCGCTGCCATGCATGTCGCAATTAGAGTTGGGGCTGACTGATGGAAGACTGATGGAAATAGCGGAGCGCCGACCGCAGTCCAGGATCTAGACTGCACTGGGATTGATCGACCTCCTTCCTGATCTCCTTACAGACTCCGTGAGCTTATCAAGGTTTAGGTTCTTCAAATTTGATTTTCTATGCGAGCTAAGAGGATTCTTCGATAGATGTTCTGCCCGAAAAGAGATTCGATCTGCTTGTGATTTTCAATTTGAGTTCGAAGATTTGAGGTTGCAGCCGGTGAGGAGAAGAAAACTCTGTAAGCGAAACAGCCCACCAATACGCGAGTACTCCGTATGTGCATAAAACTTTATATCAGCCTGTTATTACGTATGTGACGATAGCAGGTTGGCTGTCAGGCCAAACTCTGGTTTCCAGTAACCATTTCAGAATAGACTTCAAGCTAAAAAAAGATACACAACTCGGTCCTGACTTGAAATCAAACTCGAAAGTCTCAGACGCTCCAACTATTCGGGAACGATCGATGAGAAGTACGCTCTGTCCTCGTCTGTGTTCAGCTTTTCTTCTGAAAGGATTGTGAGTTGGTGCCATCCGTGGATCAGCTTCGAGCAAAATCCGAAAGTCTAAACGGACGTGGCAACGTGGGGCGCACCAGCTCTAAGAGAAGATCAGATCGGCAGACATCTTGTGAATGGACGAAACCTCAGTGGATCCACAAGATTAGATTACAAGATCTCAATCAATGCTCAAGTCCCGAGGCTTGTACGGCGCTAGAGATACTTCTGGAAGTGACTGGCGGGAAGTGTAAACCTTGCTTGCGCCACCCGTCGTAATCCCGAAGCCAATTTGTTGTGTCTCAACTGCCGGGCTTACTTCGCTCATGTTTAATCTGGATGGGAAGCGTCCAAATTCGAAGAGTTCCAAAGTTACAGCCACAGCTGTGGTCTCATCTCGATCAGTACCTTGATCCTACTTCGTAATATGCGTGGCGCCAAGATTCATGCCTTCTCTTCCAAATCGCTGGGCGCGATAGAGCTCCGAGGAAAGTCAAACAAGCGGATCAAATGCTACCCCAGAAACAGTAATCATTCCATATGAACCATCCAATCATTCTCCAAGTACGTTTTGTACCAATGCACCCCTCAAGCGAGAAGAACGAAACATGTCCACTCGCCCACGCTAACTCCTGATCATTACTCGGCGCAGCATCCAGTTCTTCCCTCTGATCACTATCTCCACTCTTCATCCAAACTAAAGCTTGACGGCGCCTGGGCCCGATGTTAGGTTGCAGGCATGGGCCAGGGAAGACATGATGCGGCCAAGACACATCAGTAACACCTTCCCAGTCCAGAAGTTCCTGGTCACCGGTTCCCACTCAAGAAATCAGAGATGGTCGTTTGTATAAAGTAAACATGTTCCCCTCCATGAGGTGACTTACTCGCCACGTCAAGTCTCTAGCTTAGTACTGACTACCACGCTCTTTCAATATGCATTCCTTCTTGACTGTCCTGCCCCTCGTGGCAACTGCTTTTGCAGCTCGTCCCTACTTGAATGAACCGGACACTGGGTACGTTCTTCTTCGCTCTGCCTCACAAAAGCCCCAACTAATTAGTTCCTAGAATCGAAGATGTCCTCGGGTCCACTGCCACGGGTACCCTCCCTCCCCTGTCTGCCATGGTTGGCCTCCCCGATTTTGAATGGGCAGCCCGCAAATACATGAACACCACTGCCTACACCTACTACCGCAACGGTGCCGCCGGCGAATGGTCCTACCGCAACAACCTCGAGATCTTCTCGCGTTACAGATTCCGTCCTCGTGTTCTCGGCGACGATGTCACTGGCATTGAGTCCACCCTCCCAACCACCCTCCTCGGATACAACTTTTCCATGCCTATCTTCATCTCTCCTGCTGCGAGAGGTGGATATGCCAACGTCAAGGGGGAGGAGGGTTTGGTGAAGGCTGCTGGTGAAGCGGGAATTCTGTACATGGCGTCTGGATTCTCGTCCTTGACCATGGAGCAGATTTCTGCCATGAAGGTCAACAATGGTACTCACGGCCCCCAGACCATGTTCCAACAGGTAAACATCCTCATATTTCCTCGTAAGCTCAGAACTCAAGCTAACACTTCAAAGATCTACCTCTCCGAAAATCTCACCAAGAGTGAGATGGACTTCAAGCGCGCTGAAGCCACCGGCTCTAAGGCCATCGTCATGACCGTCGACTCAGCAGGAGACGGAAACCGCCACCGCGCTGCTCGCTACGGTGTTGGATCGGCTGATTCATCGTACACTTACCAGACTTGGGACTACTTCAAGCAGCTCCAAGCTCTGACTCCTCTCCCTATCATCATGAAGGGCATAATGACCGTCGAAGACGCACAACTCGCATACGATAACGGCGTCAAAGCCATTATCCTTTCCAACCACGGAGCACGACAATTGGACGGCGCGCCTTCTGCTCTTGAGACTGCACTTGAGATCTACCATGACGCCCCAGAGCTGTTTAAGAAGATGGAGATTTATGCTGATGGTGGTGTGAGATATGGATCTGATGTTCTGAAGCTTTTGGCGCTTGGTGTCAAGGCTGTTGGATTGGGACGATCGTTCATGTATGCAAACTGCTATGGTACTGCGGGTGTGGCCAAGGCGATCTCCATCTTGAAGAGAGAGATCTCTATTGATGCTGCGAACTTGGGCGTTGGAGACTTGAAGAAGATCGACCCTAGCTATGTTAAGTGGGAGAACAACAACTGGTGGTCATGAAGAATGACTGAGAAGAAGAGTAGTATTTATTCGATTCTCTGTATATAGACTTTGGAATGGATTGGAATGTCGTATATGCCTTGAAGTTGAAGATCCAAGACGTGAGAATCGTTGTACAAGCCAAAGCACAATTGACCGACCCTGTGAATCTTATTGGCAATTCCAGTATTGGAAATGAAGGCAGTTCAAGGTATGAAACTAGAATCTATAACAATACAGCCATACGTTGCATCGACAACAGAACTGAGTTTCTGGCTATCCAGATTACCGGGTGGCCCCGCGAGCATACTTATAAATCTGTAAACACATGAGGATAGAAAATATACCACTTACAGGGTTAAACACACAGAGCATAAACACAAGCTGAGAAGAGTTTCTGATGAATAGCATTAAGTAATTGACTACAACTGCATACGGCAGGAGTCGTAAGATATTGAGAACAGAATTAATTCGAAATGCAGAGCTTAACCACGTCTGCGAGTAGTAGGACTCTTTCCTTTGGGAGTCGAAGTCGAGCTGCCGGATGTAGCCGACATTGGTATCTTCTCTTGTCGCTTGGTCTGGGTAGACTTCTTGGCCGGTGCATTCCAATAGTATACCATTTGCGAAGCTAGCACAGCGTTCAAGGCGAATCCAGCAACGAAGCCGTACAAGATCAACTTATCGTCCACCTCCTGCAATGTAGTGAAGATTCGCGAAAGGGAGCCGAGGAGATAGTTGAATACCTGATATCACAAAGTCAGTATGAAATTTACCAAACACATTTCGGAAATCATGAGGCACCTACAGCGAAAGCACTCAACTGTCCAGTCCCGCCTTCCTGCCAAACAGCAAGAATCTGCGGCAACTTCGCCGCCACACCTAGCGCTCCAGCACCAGCCTGCAAATATCCCAATGTCTTCATGTCTACAATCCCCTTGCTAAACAGCGTAAAAGCACCTGTCGCCAACGCCGCCACAAAAAGTCCAGCAGCGCTCGCCTTGCCGCTATAATGCAATACCAAGACGGCAATAACCACATTCTGCACCATAATCAAGCCTGTCTCTCCATACGTGCTAAACGGGAACTCCTGACGCACATTGTAGGCGAGGGAGATGAGATAGGCAGATGTTTCGAGCAGGTAGGAGAGGAAGGATATTCCAGAGGCGGAGCGCGATTTGATGAGCTTGAGGATCTGAGGCACCTTGACAATAGAGGAGGCGCCGATGATTCCGATCCCGAGACCCTTCGAGATGGCGAGCTTAAGGCATTCGCTTGATGAGATGTCGATGTCGTGGATGAGGGACTTGTAGCAGGTCTCGCCGAGGATAGAGACGCCCAAGTCACGGATGGGAGCTGGGAGATTGTGGGTGAGTGGCTGAAGGGCGCTACGTAGGGAGTCCATGTTGATAGCTTTACAGTTTCAGATAGAATAGATGTAGGCGTTGAAGGTTATAAGTGCGAAGAGAAGCTTGGAAAAAGGAGGATATTATGACGAACGAATACAGCTGACAGGCCACAAGACGAGGCTGTCAATAGCGGGAAAACGTTTTGCCGAAGCGAGGACGTGGTTGATCCGACTTTCCCCTTCTCAATCCTCCTGTAATTATCCGCGTCTGCAATGTCTTAATTCTCACCACATCTCTCGAGCCGTCAGGCCTGCATCGGAACCTACTCAGGCAGTATGCTATGCTATGAAGGTCATTTGCATAAGAAATCCTGGACGTCTAGTTGCTCGTCGGGTTCCCAAAACAACTCTCAGAGCAGCCTCAGCTAAATATCTGCCTGCTTTGTTTACTTCCAGTATTGTTTTCTCGTGGTGACAAGCGAATTTTGACATTTTCTTCATGTTCGTCCTTACTTCCTTTAATTTTTCATGCTAGCTGGCTAAGTAATACAACTCTCCACACCTTCATCGAGCAATTAGGCGTATTTGGTGCTCAGACTTTAGGATTCACATAGCCTCGTTTTGTTTTCCTGCTGTGTCTTTATGAGATGCACTTCCATATTCAAGTGATATTGAACATGATGGTTTCAAACACAACCATTCATGATGAAAAACCCCTTCCAATTGGTCAGCCGTAAAAGTCCGTGGAGACGACATTGTCGCCTTGCTCCATCCAGTAAGATCGGGCATTTCATCATATGCTGCAAGAGACTTGCAATGGTGATCTATAATTTTCGAGTCTTTCCTTACATCTTCCCGCTTTCTTCCTGTACGTTGGAACTAAGTGCTATATTTCACTAAATACCAGTGGATGCCTAAAGTCAGTGCAGAACGCTTATCAAGAATACAGTTTGCGAGCTCATCGTAAATGTCTGTTCACTGAACTCAGATGATCTTTCGTGTTTCTGATTAATGATTCGCCAAGTCTCATCTTTCCTAAGAGCACTCTGGCGATGCTAGTGCTCGCTCCTGATAAGTTGCCGTACAGCTTTAGTGGGGACTAGACCTTACTCTCTGCAGACCGAGGACCAATTCCTAATATAGCTGTTGGACTGCCCAATGATGGGATCTCCTTTGTAGATACATTTCAGAAGTATAGCCATTGAGTTGTTGCGACCTCAACTCGATTACTCATCTTTCAAGTACGAGCCAATGGCTTTGATGCCAAGGTGCAGCCATTTCTCTTAATCATCCAAGTGCACGATACCGCGACTCCTATCGCGGAGATCGACCGCAACATGAAAATTTGAATGGAGAGTAATCTTGTCTATCTTCTCTACAATATTTACATTTCCTACTTTGTGTTCTCCCACGGCAAGCTTAAGAGGTCCCTGCATTGTGTAAATTCATCACGGACCTGGAGCCATTGAATAAGCTAAAGTTTGCATTTTTATCGTACCACAGCACATCTCAACCTTCTTCCGAGCTAAATATGAGATTTTGGAGATGGGACATTTAGTCCTTTGTCTTGACTGATACTAGTAGGCATTTCGAAGTATGATCGTCAGGCCTCTGGCCGAAGATGGCAATTCCCCACCGTCAAGAAGGATCCACCTCATCGTAGCACAAGTTGTGTGTATGTCTGTCACAGCTATCATCGTTGGACTACGATTGTATGCTAGAGCTTCCATTCGAGGTGTCGGAACCGATGACTGGATGATTTTGCTCGCCCTGGTAAGCAATTCGATATTCTGATGCACAAATTTCTGGAACTAACATGAACAAACCAGTTCTTCGCTATCCTGTTTACTATCTGTATCTGTGTGTCTCCATTAATGGGATGGACGTATCATCTCAAAGACGTTGACGATAGGGTTCCAGCACTCACGATTGCTGTGAGTACACATCCTCGATTGCTTTGGTATAATGTGCGATTGCCTCCCTTGGCCAAGGTTTACAGGCTGTTAAGAAGCTCAGTCAACTGAGATTTTGCTTATGGCCATGAAGTGGATCGCTCAAATGCTGTTCACACCTGCTGTATCGACCGTCAAACTTTCTATCCTGATATTTTATCTCCGACTATCAACCTCGCGGACTTTCCGATCTTTTGTCTACGGCGGCATGATTTTCGTCGTGTTATGGTTCATCAGTTTCGAGACTGTGATCGCTATGGTATGAAATGCTGGCTGATGCGTCTTACAATGAAACTGATATTTTGTAGACATGCGACACACCAGATGATCCTGTTGGATTTACAGGATCGCGCTTGAAACATTGCGTAAACAATCGACCCACGACGAAATATCATGGTATCACAAATATTCTGACAGACTTCTTCGTCTATTTCCTACCCGTTCCTCTGCTGTGGGGACTCAACATGCCGCCCAAACGGCGATTCGGTCTCATATTCGTATTTGCAGTTGGTGGAGTGTACGCAATACCTCTACAATCCCAAGTATCCTCTGACGGAGCACAGCGTCTGTATCTTCGGCACTCTCCGGCTCATCTACACTCTCACAACAGACGCCTCTTCGGACTACACATGGCAAGGCTTCTATCTCTGGCTCTTCGCCGCCCTAGAGCTCGATCTCGGCATCATTTGCGCCTCGGCACCATCTCTCAAGATGCTCGTTGTTCGCACTCTTCAGAATTGCAATTCGGAAAGCGAAACTGTTCAAAACATCGCACAGCCAACACCACCCGTTATTTCACACTCCGTTGGAAAGAATTTACGAAGTGAAGTACTGACGTCAACTTGTAGCGTGGAAATCAGTATTGCTGGACCCGAGGAGATGACCATGTCAAGGAGTTCCATATATGGGCTGCGGCGTGGAAGTACAGGGCCGAAGCGGAATCCGGGCATTGCTGAAGATCAGTTACAACTAGAACAAGCCGCGGGAAGTGGAGGGATCACGAAGACGATAGAATTTTCCTTCACGAGGAGTCAACTTCAACTGGAGAGTGTAGTATTGAATCTCAACGAGAATCGACCGAAAAGTAATGAACATGCTCATTATCTACTTCGTTTTCCGCCTCTTATGAACGCCCCTCCTCTCATTTGCAGCCAGAACCTCGAAATCCAATACGAAACTCGTCCCAACGCCCATGGCTTCAAATCTGATCCCCTCTCCTCCAACACTAAACCCAAGTTCTCCGAAACCTCCAGGTGGCCCGAGTGTCTCTTTCATCTCATCGAGAGCTTCTTTGTCGACGACCAGGTTCCAAACTAGGACTCGATGATCGTCGATGGAGTGCTCGGTTTGAAACCGTTGCAAACGAATTGTTTGAGTTGTTGATCGTGAATTTGTGTCTTGAATCAGGACATTAAGTGGTTTTTGAGGTGTGCTCGAGGTTGAGGAAATGGCAACGTTTGGAAGGAACGTGAGTAAATGGGACGTACGCGAGAGGATCGTCGTGAGTCCCTGGTATGGATCTCGTCGTGGGTTCCTGGCGAATGGAATAATCATATCTAGTAGTGCAAGAAGAGCGTGGTGTAACATCCAAGACATTGCCAATTTATCGACGGAACTATGCACGATACTGGATACTCTCACGAGTATGAATAGAGTATCTCTTCCCACAAACCCCGTTGAGCCAATCAGCAGATTAATCAAGGCTCTCACTGCCACCATTCCCAAGACATCCAGAGTGTGGTGGCAAGTCCAAAAAGCTGCAACACCAATCCAAACTTCGGCATCGGTGGGCATAGTCTCCGGTGGAAGGACTCTTCTTAACCGCTGAATCTTGAGAAGGAGATACTGTACTGCAAGCATACACGAGAAAGCGACAATACTCGATGTCCATCGCAGTGCATCTTCTCTCCAGTCACTCTCGTAGAATCGCTCCATTAAACCAACGTTAACGAACATTATTCGAGCCACTCCTATATGTGTTCATCTCGCCTTGCTCCATCAATCTAACAGATCAACACAATTGAACGAACGAACATGCATTGACGATGAAAAGTTCAGAGAAAGAGCCTTTCCCATGAAAGTCACGCGACCTGGCTTTTTCTGTGAGCCCATGTTACGGGACTCGAATACGCGTACCGAATACGGTGCAGGCCTGGGACTTGTACCAGGCTCTCTTACAAACGAAGCTCCCGATCGGGGATTGCTTACGAAATTAGGCAAAAGTTCGCTATCTGAATACTACTGGACAAGGTTGCGGGGAGAAACGCAAAGCAAACTCGGAAGCTTAATTGTTAAAATGGGTACGAGACTTTTTAGAATGGGCGCTTGGATAAATGTTCTGCGGAAAGAAGCGGTCTGGCTGACGATATCCTTGTGAAACTTTCAGTTAGCGTCATGAGGATAATGGACAAGTTTATGGCAGCAGGCGAACGCAACTGGTTTTCGATAGTGAGAATATGAGAGCGTCCTATCTGGCTTTTTGGGACGACTGCTAAGATTATAATCTAGCGACTCTGACTCAAAGCGAGTACGCAACTACAACTACAGTACTGTTTCGGAGGAAAGCATAAATCCGAAATTCCAAAGATGAAAAATGCACTTATACATTATGACTATACGCATACTATGATTATGAAAGTTGGAACATCGACCGCTCGCGATACCGAAGACTGACAAAAGAAAAGACGAATACATCTGGTATCACGTATCCGACGCCGACTATCAAAGTTTCAAACAGTAACTCTCCAGAGCGCATTCTTATCGAGTCTGTTTCTGATCTTATACTGGCCCTCGCCTATCCTCTTCTCCACACTCCAGTGCAGCTTCGGTTCTAGCTCTCTCACAGCTCTGAACCGTCCCATGTTCATCCTGACAACCTTCTTCCACTCCTCAGTAGCTTTATCCTGCACTCTCACTTTCACAGGCCAGAACTCAAGTGCCCACCAACCCTTGGCCATCACAAGTTGATCGTTGATTGGTGCC
>JACBAH010007656.1:0-47457 GCA_014282315.1 Neospermospora avenae
GCCTTGACATACCTCGGCCACTTCCTCCTCCCCCCATACCTCCCCGGGACTGCATTTGGATCACCACTCGTAATAAAGCTCGTCCAATACGCATGCATATTCCCCGAGATATCATTCACAGTACTACTCTTATCCTTCACACCAGGCGTATGCATCACGAACGGGATATGATCTCCATGCGCCGCGCCCCTCACACTACTCTTCGCCGCGAAATGATACAAATACACCGGCGCGTCTCCAGTAGCAGCATAATGCACCGTCTGTCTCACAGGCGAAATGTAAGCGAAATGTCCATAAGCCTGCTCCATTCGCGAGAATTGCGGGCCGAAACCAGGCCTCTTCTCCACGTACTTCGAATGCCGGTCTTTGGCAGGATCAGGATAGACGTCTTCCAAGACCGAGATATCACGCTTTCGGAGACCGGGGAGGAGAGCGGTGAAGAAATTTGTGAAATCACTGTTGAATCTTCCCTTTGTAGGTACAAAAGATGTGCCTTCGTTGGTGTTGTAGCCGGTTAAGATTGAGACGTTGTGCCATTTCCCTGCTTTCCAGGCGTCGATTGGCCGGGTGGGTATCATTCCGCCTGGTCCGTCGATGACAGGTTGAAATGGCCATCGGACTGAGGGATTGTAGCGATCGAAGATTTTTTGTGAGGCGGATCTTATCGCGGATGTGCTGTAGCCACGGAGAGTGGTGACCAGACGCTCATCGGGCACCGAGTCGCAGCCCAGCTCGACGAGGAATTCCTTGAATTGCTTCTCGTGAAGTGGGTTGGAATATTTGTAAACTGCTCTTGCGGTGGCGGCTCCAGATTCGAGAATTGCTCTTGCGAACGGAGGTGGTTTGTCAGTGTTGTGGAGGAGATGGTGACCGATCTAGATATGTTAGTGATGAGTCTTAATCGGTTGAATTAAAACAAATTGCATCATTTGATGGGAAGTACTGTCAACATACCGAGTGGGCTCCTGCACTAACTCCCATGATCGTCACATTATCGGGATCGCCTCCGAATGCAGCAATATTTTCTTGAACCCATTGTAGCAGCAGCTCTTGATCCTTTAAACCAGCGTTCAGAAGTCCCTCTGTTGCCATAACTTTTGAGGGCAGAAAACCAAGAGCACCAACCCGGTAGCTGAAAGAAACGGCGATCATAGCCTCAGCTGACCAAGCCGCGAAATGCGACATTTGCCATGCACTATCTCCAATATTACCATTAAAAGCTCCTCCATGAATGTGTACCACAACGGGTAGTTTGACGGCGGTATCCCTCCTCTTTGGTCTATATATATTGAGATTTAAACAATTCTCGCTCTGTCCACCCCCACCACCAGAGGGACATTTATCCCCGAAAGTACCAGCATCAAACTCCGCTTCCGAGGCATTAACAGCAACAGGTGCTTTGAATCTACCATGGCCCTCCGTCGAGAGTCCATACGGGATGCCCAGAAAAGCATCCATAATTTGCGGATAGCCATCTTCAAGCTCAACACCTAAAAAGTGACCCTGCCGCAACGTAACTCGAGGACGATTTCCTGCCTTTACAGGCAATTCATGATGACCTTTCTGCTCTCCATGGGAATACCTGAGAAGCCACAGACATATCGTGGCGAGAAAAAGTATCAGGAAGGCAGGTCTCCACTGAAAGCTTCGACGGAGCGATGCGAACGGCGTCATCTTCTTGGACGATTTGGTTGTTCTTTCGTGATCGTTGCTGATTGGAGTATGTGAGGACATCCCTCTTTGCCAACTGCTCTGTCTGGTCTCATTGTTCCGCCTCATTTATGACGGTTCGCCTGTATACACATGCTGATGGTGAGCTCAGATGCTGTAGTTGGTTGGTTCGGGTTCGGGCCTCTAGCCGCACCAGGATGTGATGAGCTGCTGCCGGTCAGGTGATAAACCTAATGGACATCGATTTCTTCGCCCATTACTTGCTTTTCTTGGTCCGAGCAAAGTACATTGATATCGTGACAATTTCAGAACAAATGATACATTTACTCGTTTTTCGCTTGTTTGTTTTCCTTTCATATTTTGCGCTTTTCGGTACGCCAATGCTTCTGCTTCAGGCTGAGCGAAAGCGATCGAGCTTGGCACTTTGAATTAGACCGAGGACTTTAATTGTGAAGTCTTGGGTTCCAATCATACTCTACAAAGGAGGCTACTATGTTTTATCAATAATTTATTGCCACATTCCAGAGCTTCGGTAAGTGAAGCTTGAGACAGCTCAGCAATTCAAAGGATTCTAGATCATGACTTCTCGAGGCTGACCTGGTTGATGTCTACCACTTACCGGTAGAGCGAATAACAAATGCTAACATCATCTCCCAAACCGTGAAAGTTAGTACAATAAGAGTCCTCAAAAAGCTTCACGAATTTCGAGAGTGACGAGATTTGCTCTAGTAAAATTGTGTTATATTTTGACGACTTTAGATTATTACCTTTGTTGTGACATTGAACCTCCAGATCTAGTTCTCACTTCACCAGTGAGACACAATGTCCTGCCTGGCTGATTGGTTGCATCATGTCATAACGACTTGGAAGTATGTATCAGGAGCATCGCGGCCCAATGTGAATAGAGGCAAGCAAAGCCAGGCTACAGTGAATTTTTTGTCCCTCGCTCTCTCATGTCCTTCTCTTCTCACTTAAATGTAAAGTTACATCTCTACATGGACGTTTATCTCACTGTTCAAACCAGCTTCTCTTGCTTCATTCGTGTACTAGTATGAGTACATCAGGGCGGATTTGGCTTCAAGTCTGCCTGCTGAAAACTAGAATGAAACTTTGCATTGGTTTCGGGGCTCTGTTTCTGGACCATGTATGGCCAAATCTATCTTGTGCGTACAGAAAGACTTTTGTATAAATTATATCTTGTGCATCTTACTGATCCTGGAAAAAGATCCAATCTCCTTCAACAGCGCTATGCCAAAAATCACAACGCAGCAGTGGTTTTTGTTACCAAATTTTCATTTCCTATTCTTCTGTCCCTCCTCGGCACAGCTATACAGCATGTTCCAGATTCATTTCGCCCTAGATCTTTTCACTGACATGAGTTTCAGGCTATCTTCGCCGCACCATTCTTCAAGCTTTCAGGAACAGGGTCCAGGCTCCATATCTTACCTTCTGTTGTTTACTGCTGGTCACTCACAGTATTTGCCAGTCACTGTACTCCCCGTATTTGTTCAATCAATGGAAACGGGGAAGACTGAGATCTGCCGAGTCTCGTAATATCAAACTTGTATCTTTATGATTTACAGACTGGTGAAAGGGGTCTAAGAAGAAGAAGGCACTTGAGGGTATGAGGACAAGTATCCTCGTTTGGGGTAAGAGCATATTCAGGAACTCGCGACTTTGTTAGTATGAGCCAAAATGGCCCTTACCACAAGACGAATTGAATTGGTCTGTATGGGTAACTTGATTACTATTGAGGCTCTCCTTGACTGGCGTGCTGGGAGGTATATGTGTAGTGGCGGCGCTGACCACATGAAATATCGCTTGGGTTGTCCAAAGGTACGATGAGCAGATAACTCCATTTGAAGTAATATCGTTCATACTGGAGATGTTTTGAAGAAGGTTTTGTATTAGTTGATACAGCGGCAATGATAATACCAATGCTCTCTGGATTCAAGTGATGTTTGAAGAAAACCTCGACGACTCCACCGTGTAACGCTGGCCTAGTTGCGTCTCATGCCGTGATAGATGAAGATCATTGATTCTGAATGAACAGGATCTTGACTAACCTCCCTTCAGATATCTCTTTCTACCCAGCTTTGTATCAATCCCTCTCTCGTTTCTGGATAGGTTCGGTACAGCACATCACCATTGTTCAGAAATGTGTTGCCCATCACGAAAAGAGGCCGCGTCTCCATCTGCGCCACAACAAGATCTCTCCATGCAAGAGATCGATCATCAACGGCCGTAATACTCTCAAAGTATGTCTTACCAGCCTTGACGTCGGCAGTGCATATCCAGATGTGCAAGCGCATAGCCAAGTCAGAAATGGCATGATGTCCATTTTCTTTTCGAATGATCTCACGCGATAAATTGATAGTCAGGCTTGACTCTCCATGCTGAGATATATCCAGAAGCATAGGACAAGCAGCAAGCAAGGTCTTCAGGATGCCGAATCGAGCCTAGACAGATTAGATTGGTGGCAGAAAATTGCTTGTATATTTTTGACTTACTTGGTCATATGGTTCGCACCAGCTCTGCATTTTTGACCTTAGGTTAGCAAATGGAATTTATCCTGAAAGCTAGAGTCAACAGACCTTCTTCTCTGGATCGTAGGATTCTAAGCCTTTCAGGCCCAGCCAGATGGTCTGGAGGTAGGCATTGTATAGCACTGTGCCATACTTTAGTAAGAAGACATCTGACATATCTGTAACCACAACGCAGCCATACCATCTTTAGCCGATGTTCCATCGCCAAGGAGCTGTAGTATCTCCAAGAGATCGCTCTCGGCCAACAAGACAAGAGCTATGGATTCTGCCAAGCATTCGTTCAAAGCCTCATAGATCTCACCAAAGACCGATGCCGGGTTTTCTCCTGGACTATACCATGTGCGAACATGTTGGCGCGTCAGAGGACTGACGGTCTTGTCTATATCAAAATTGGAATTTCCTGCGCTGTCTTTCCGAAGACGTGTCCCACGTCCATGTCCGATCAACTTGTTAACAAAGCGTATGGCAGTCGAAACAGAGTGACGGAGCCTCTTGTACTGCTCAAGATCCTTCATTGATATGAAGGAAATGTACTGGGGGGAATGGAAAGCTGCTACTCTGTTGGAAATGATAAATTTCTTCCTGCCATGGTACCTGAGGACTGATTTGTACTTCTGGACATTAATTCAGGTTTATTGATGGGTAGGACATAAAACTCACTTTCGGTCCCTCTATGGCCCACCACTGTGTGGATGTACAGAAGGCAAGCACTGGACGGCTCAGCAAACTTCTGTGACACTCCATCCAATCATCCAAAAGGCTTACCTTGCAAACTCATAAAGTCTGGCTTCACATAGATATTACTTTCAAACGGGCCGAAGTTGTCGGAGCCTGTATTGCCATCGATTCCACACCAAGGTAGGCGACGGATGAATTCGTTGGCTTTGTTTGCGAGTGAGGTAAGTATTTCGCTCTCAATTTTGTTTTGAATTGCGACCAAGCCCTCCCATTCACAGCGAGCACCAATCGGATCTCGCTCGGCATTGATGAAGCCGATAACGGTCGTCACAGCGCAGTCTTCATCATGGACCCAATACTTTGAAGCATCTCTGTGATGCTCTGTATCTCCCGTTCGGAAATGGTCTATATTCTTTTCTAGGTAGGATATTTGGTTTTTGTTTTGAGCGTATGGCAGAGCCTCCCTAAGATTCCGAATGACCTGCTCGAGCACTGCCGAATGATCGCAGGTGGACGTGAGTGTTATGCGTTTCCCATTCAAGATTATGGATCCTCCACTAGGTAGCCATCCAGTGCTGGTTGAGGCAACTAAGATCTCATAGTTGATAGAATCGGCTGATTCCGTCAGCTTCAGTCTAGTGTTGTGCAGCCAGAGATTCGCGGCTTTCAGCTCTTCATCAAGGGCTAAGATATCAGCTTCCTTGATCGTAGGAGACTGCGGGTAGTATTCAGATTGGCCGCCATGCTCTGGGAGACCCAGAAACCTTGTATTCTCCGAATAGATTCTGTCCTCAATCAGAGAATACATGTGCTGTACCTTCGATGAGATTGTGCACAGCTCTCTAAAGGCTGTTCTTTTAAGCTCTGGAAAAACCTTCGCGTCAACCTCTGCCTGGTCAAGTTAGAGCAAGACAGCCTTCATCATCAGGGTCAAACTTACAGGATAGTTTCCTAGGCTGTCCAGAAAACAAGCAGCATAGTCTAAGAAATGTTCGACGTCTTTTTTCTCGATTCCAGTCAGATGGGGAAGCTTCTCGAAGTCGCCTCCACAGTCTTTCGATATTTGCATTATCAGATCGAAGATAGACTCGGACTCTGGGGACACTTGTCGCAGTAAGATTCTTGCGCCGTGATATGATGCTCTGCACATCTTAGCATGTCGCGTACACAAACTCTTCCTAGGAGAGAACTAACCGGCTCATGAAGTGTGCATATAGTCTTTCCCTCGAGGAACAAGATTCGAAGGCTTCTCTACATTCCAATGAGTAAACTGCAGGCCGGCGCAGGGCCACAAAGAGATTTGAAAATTGTCTCGAAGTCATTGCAACCCGTGCGTATTGGGATAATATAGCGGTGAGCCCAGGAGTGTTGCAATATTCGTGTGTGAAACGCCAATTCTTGTTTTGTATCCATGCATGTACGTTGCAAAGTGAGAAAGTTCAATAGTACCTACCTACCTATACATCAAGGAAGTTACGTTCTATAGGCGGCTAGTCTACCAAACAGACCTGACCACGGCAAGCGCCACTGTATGCAACGAACCACGGTTCGAAGCTTTATCACAGCAAGTACTGGCAGGCTAATGCAGCATTCCTATCTGAGGCATTCTGACTTGCAATTTATCTCGGTATCTCTATAACGTTTTGTTCGAGAGGTACGTATACCGTACTTCGGGGTGCGTCTCCAGCAGGTGTGCGAGACCTGGAGGCAAGTATCCACGGAGTAGGAGCCTTCCTTAAGGTAGGTATGTACCCAAGGGAGATACCCAGCCCAGTAAACAGAATTAAGCGAAGAAATAGGAGTGGGTCATCCCAGGTAGTGCCCCGGCCCCGGCCTTCAGATAGCCAAGCTCAAATTCAAGGTTCGGCCAGAGCGATGAACCCTTACAGAGGTACATCATAAAAGCTTCATCTTGACCCACTCAGCCTTGCTTGTATGTATTCGCAACTGAGCTGACAAATCTGCTCCAAGCCAGTCCAGAAAGGTCCCTCAAACATCTAGGTAGTTTCTTGCATTGCTCAATTATCCCTTCCGACCTAGGTGTCCAGGGGCTACAGCCACAGCTTGGCAAGGCTGAGCCGGGCTTGAGAAATCAGGGGCACAGCAATAGAACCACCAAGATGCTAGCAATGTCCCAAAATTTGCTTATTATAAGACGATTTCCCCTTTCTCCATCTCTCTTCATTTCAATCTCTCTCTGCACTTATTGACGTCTGTGATTCTGCGAGAATAGGTGAACTCTAAATATCTCGACATGCTTAGTTCCACATCTGCAAGGCTGCGTTGATAGTTTAGCACCATGCTGCCCCGAATGAAGACATGGATTGTGCTTGCCTTTATTATATTGGCACTCTATCTGGTTTTCTGGCGCGATGATACACCTTTCAGCACCGGCGAGCATTATATTGACGTTCTGCATGGGACTAGCGGGGTGACGAAGGGAGCAGATGGCAGTGTGCTGGTTGCGCCAGATCTGGACGATGTCCCTCTTTTACCAGCAACGACCAGGGGCTTACCGACGTACCCAAGTCAAGATCTAAGCTTACCTACAGGTTTGAGTTCTGCAGACGAGAAAATCCTCACGAAGGCACCAGCAGTACTTGTTCCCACATCCAGTATCCAGAGGAAGGCAAGTACCTCAACATCTACGGGTCAGGGGCATCCCACAAAGGGTGCAGGAAAAACATATCAAGAGGGTAGCTCAAAATTACAAGATCAGTTCCAGAAAGAGAACGATGCTCTGGGGTTGTAAGTAATGTATCTTATGTCAGAACACTGTTACTAATTTAGTCACAGAGGCGAGACTGCTGGCTTGATCTATGGCAACACTCTCACCAGGCTTGTTGATGTTGGAGCTCATGAAGGTTTCAACGCCGCGTATTTGACACCCACAAAATCTTTGACTGCATTCCACGATACTCCTCCACAAATATACAATCCATATCCCAACTATAATAGTAAAAGCTGGAGGTCCGACAACCATGGAGTCTACCGGGCGTGTAACGGGCCCGAGGGTAAGATTCAGGACTGGACAGTGTTCTCTGGCCATCCCAAAGTGTTCGGAACCCCGCATCTAGGATCGTATGTTCCTCTTGATATTGACAGTAACCTCTGCTTCGAGAGAGAGACACGCTTGGGGCATTATGGCTTTCGGGATGGAGCGAGTTTGGGATCTCGCAATAATTCAACTGAAGTGGTTAGAAGCAGTATCGACTGGGATTCTATCGATTGGGGCTTCTTACAGCAGGATTGCCTACGCGAGAACTCGAACCGATACGCAGATATCGAAGATGACACTCGTCAGAAAGGCACCCCTTTGGCTGGCATGAGCGTATCCAGTGTTTCCAATAGAACTTCGATTGGGCCTAGATTCGACAAATTCAGCGATACGCTCGGTGCAGACATCGCAAAGAACGTCAGAGGAAAAGCCGAGGCCAAGGATGCGGGGGCAGTATTGCTTGAGATGCCAGAATCTACAATCACTTCGCGATCACGGACCGCTGTTCTGATCCGTAGACACTCGAATCAGACCTATACGGAGAACGACAAGCAAAATATTCGAGCTCTCATCACAGAACTTTGCTTAAGAAGTGGAGCAGAATATCAGGTATTCCTGTTGGTAGAGCATAAAGGCGACAGTCTATCCAACTCTACGGATTCAGCGGCCTATAAGGAGATACTCCGTGCCAGTGTTCCCTTAGAGTTTCGAAAAACAGCAGTATTGTGGAGTGAGGCGCAGATGAGGGAGCTGTATTCTAAGATCCCAACCGAAGTCAGTAATGATCAATCACAATGGTTTCCAGTACAGAAATTTGCTCAGGACTATCCCAAGTTCGACCATTATTTCAATTGGGAATCTGAAACACGATTTACAGGTCACTATTACAACCTCTTGGAGAAGCTGGCCAAGTTTGCTAAGGCACAACCCCGGAGGGGTTTGTGGGAACGAAATGAGAGACATTTTATACCTTCGTTCCATGATCAATATTCCACTTTCCGACTTGCTGTACAGAAGGATACTGGGAAAGACACGATTTGGGGACCGCCCTCCATTCCGGGAATCTCCCCTGTTGGCCCAAAGATTCCTGATTCTAAGGACGACCTTTGGGGAGTAGACGAGGATGCAGATTACATCTCACTCGCTCCCATTTTCAGTACGTCGCTATCTTTATAATATAAGTCTGGAATACTTAATGTTTTGCTCTGATACATATTCTTCGGATTTTGCGCAAGCACTTACTAACCTTATGCTCAGATCCTGTCAACACTAGCTGGGTGGGAAGAAATGATGTTTGGGGATATGATGGGCTCAATACTCCTCGGCGTGCTACAGTTGGTATACAATCTCGGTGTAGCAAGAAGCTCCTGGATGCCATGCATGCCGAGAACTTACGTGTTAGTACATGTTCCTAATCAGGCAACACTTGTCTGTCATGATGTCTCTGAGCGTCGCCGAGCTGACAAACACTCTGTCTATCTAGGGTAACCACGTCACTTCCGAAATGACTCCTCAGACAGTTGCATTGATCCACGGCTTCAAAGCCGTGTTCGCTCCGATCCCAATGTTTCTAGATCGAGATTGGTCGGGGAAAAGTCTAGCGGAGTTCTTCAACCCAGGGCCAGTACGTACAATATCTCCTCGACTTGAAAGACCACATGCCAGATATATGTGCTAACGCGTGAGTAGAAAGGCGAGAGTGGAAGTTCCATAGAGTCACCGTTTGGAAGGAGTCGATCTTCTAGATTTGCAGGAAGCACCTGGCACCCCCGCGCGAACCCACCAATGAGATTATACAATAACTGGCTGGGTTGGGAGGATAGCGGGAGAGGTGGCCCAGAGGTATGATTTCTAATTTTTTCAAAACATGTTTATCATACTAACTACCTATAGTGGGAAAAACTCCACGGCAGGATGTGTTTACCTGCGATATTGCTTCGGCCGATCAAGAACGTTGTCGAGCCAGGTGCTAAGACTCCTTCGAATACTGATCTACCTGACTAATTCAGTTGGCTATCTGTTATCTACCATATAGTGAGTTCGACTTAGAGCTTACACTACAGAGCGAGAGTGAAATGTATGAATTTGCATGACTAGAGAGGGAAATTGCTACAGGAGAAAGTTGTGTGAATACCTATATGGTGCTGGCGTCTTCAGGGATTGGATAATGTCTTTATTTAGCTCAGCTCTTACTTTTATACGTGCATGTTCGCCTACCGATTCATGTTTACGAAGCATTTCAAGAGATGTTTACCTGACCTAGCGAAGACGCAACGGAGGCTCAAAGTCCCGATCTCCAAATCGCCTTTCTCCCTTTCCGAATTGTAATTCTCGAAACAAAGCAGCCAAACTGAGTCCTAATCCGTGCTGATGAATGATATCGCAGACATTAGCTGGATGGGACCAATTTCATGAGATTCCGATCCACTTTCAAAATTAACTAAAGATGTTGTGCACCTGTAGCACTTGCAAGCGAGCTAACCATTGCTAATTGGACTTGACCTGAAATGCAGCCAAATGTGGGGTTGTGCATGTCTCCAAAGTACGAAAGTACACGCGGGCTGCGGGGTAGTAGACGAGTCGGTCCTTTCTGCAACATTTCAACGGCTCAAGGAGGGGTAAGCCCTACGAAGACAAGCTTCACCTGCAGAGGTCAGAAAAAGGGCGGCTTTGATGCTACGATATCTCAAATCGATCCTAGTGGCATCTTATGAGACGAGCCTGCAGCTGCGGTAAACGGGCCTTTGATCGATTCTTGCGACTTAGAGCTCACCACACCTGGGAGGCGAATAGATTCACAACCTCAAACTGGCTACACCGAATCATGATGGGGAGGTGATTTTGAGGGAGTAGAGTTACCAAAGGCATAGGGAATACCCCACTCGTGCCTGCCTTACCGTACCTGTTCAATTGGCCTCAAGGTAAGACAGGCTATGAAGAGTACTAAAGGCAAGGGCAGGGCCCAGGTTGCTGTCGATGGGACGAAGGACCATCACGATACTAATTTTGCCATGGCTGTCTTTTTCGCTTGGATCCTAATCGCCGTCACGGTTTTTTCGAGTTCCTTGATCCTCAATCGGACAAACACACTGGATGCTTGTCCGGGTTATAAAGCTTCCAACATCAAGGCGAGCTCATCGACTCTCACAGCGGATTTGACTCTTGCTGGCACTGCTTGTAATGCCTATGGTGATGATTTGAAGAATTTAATTTTGGAAGTTGTATACGAAACAAGTAAACTCATCCCACTCTAATAGGAATGCGAGACATTGACAACGCTTAGATGACCGCATCCACGTCAAGATCCAAGATGCTGCCGATCTCGTCTACCAGATTCCAGCCAGTGTGTTGCCACGACCGAAAGCTGCTCGCGGAATCAGCTCCAACTTAGCGGCCATACGTTTTGAATACAACGCTTCTCCAATCTCATTCTCCATCATACGAACTAAGACCAGAGAGGTTCTTTTCGATACTTCAGCTGCGAGTCTCGTTTTCGAGACACAGTATCTTAGATTGAGGACTTCGCTTCCTAAGAATCCAAATTTGTACGGTCTGGGAGAGCATTCAGATCCATTCCGGTTGAACACTACCAATTACATCAGAACTCTTTGGTCCCAGGATTCTTACGGTATTCCTGCTGGTGCTAATCTGTACGGCAACCATCCAATATATTTTGAGCACAGGACCACTGGGACGCATGGAGTCTTTTTCGCCAACTCTAATGGTACGTATTGGGAAGGCCTAATCTCTCCCACACTTCCCCGAAGTTTCAAGATTTTTCTTTAGATATGTCTTTTGCTCTTCTCGTGACACATTCATCTATTCATCCTTCGAATGCTGATCCCTGTTGTGTACAGGCATGGATATCAAGATTAACAGTACCAATGGAGAGGACCAGTATCTGGAGTACAATACTCTGGGCGGTGTTCTAGATTTCTATTTTATGGCTGGTCCGACTCCTGTCGACGTCTCAAAGCAATATGCCGAAGTCGTCGGGCTCCCTGCCATGCAGTCATATTGGACCTTTGGTTACCACAATTGTAGGTACGGCTACGAAGACGCCTTTGCTGTAGCGGAGGTAGTCTACAATTATTCACAGGCTGGCATTCCATTGGAAACGATGTGGACTGACATTGATTACATGGATCGAAGACGGGTAAGCTGGGAGGCCAGATATGTATATGCGTGTGACTGATAGACTAGGTCTTCTCTCTCGACCCTGATCGTTTCAAGTCGGATATGTTCCAGTACGTCAACCATTACCTCCATGAACGCAACCAGAAGCAAGTTCTAATGGTCGATCCGGCCGTCGCCTATCAGCCATATCCACCTTATCAGCGTGGATCACGGGATGGCATCTTCCTGAGGCGGGATAATGGTTCATTTTGGCTGGGTGTCGTTTGGCCAGGTGTTGCGGTCTTTCCGGATTGTAAGTACACATCTGTTTACCTCTTTCTCACGGAAGATGTCAGCTATAACTCGAATTTCCCTGAGGCTTGACATCAGCTCAATAGTCATAGCTGACCATTTTAGGGTTCAATAAGGACATTCAAAATTACTGGAATGATGAATTCTCCACATTCTTCTCGCCCAAGAACGGAATCGATATCGATGGGCTTTGGATTGATATGAATGAGCCAGTACGTAATGGTGACACCTGGTTTCTACTATTGTTATTCCTGAGACATGTCTTATCCTCTTCCGGAGACGAACTTTAACAATCATTTGCTTACGCACGTTGCGTACAGTCCAACTTTCCTTGTAACTTCCCATGTTCTGATCCCTACGCGGCAGCCGTCGGTTTCCCTCCGGAGCCTCCACCAGTTCGGAATCCTCCTCGCTCATTGCCCGGATTTCCCTGTGCTTTCCAACCAGCCGGGTGCAGTGGGAGTAAGAAGCATAGGGAACTCGACACATCAGATGTGTCGGAACTTGAATCAAATGCAATGACAGTCCAGCGAAAATCTAGAAAGGAACTTGGATTCCCTGGCAGGAATCTTTTGTACCCGCAATACGCCATTCACAACGCTGCGGGAACAGACAACGGGATTGGTGGCGGTATATCTAACCACACGGTCAACACGGACGTTATTCATCAGAATGGTTTAGCCATGTACGATACTCATAATTTGTACGGAACCAGTGAGTAGGAACCTATCTAGACTCCGTAGCTGCCACTAATCTAATAAGTGATGTCAACATCCTCGAGACATGCTATGGAGAATCGTCGTCCGACCGAAATGCCTTTTGTCATCACCCGTAAGTAAAAGACGTCTCCCATTATCGATATTACGATTGGGATCTTGGCATAGTTCACTGCTCCTGGATTCATCCCAGAAGTTGTAGAAAAGTAAATTACTTACTACTACATCTAGGCAGTGCCTTTGCTGGTGCTGGAGTCCATGTTGGACTCTGGTTAGGTGACAATGTTAGTTCTTGGGTCGGTTATCGGATCTCTATCCGCACTATGCTGGCCTTTGCCTCGATATACCAGGTTCCTATGGTTGTAAGTATTTTGCTCTCTAAATCTACTTAAGTTATTCGTCTGACTCGTCCTGCACCAAAGGGATCCGATGTTTGTGGATACGCAGACAATACAACAGAGGCACTTTGTGCCCGATGGGCGACCTTGGGTGCATTCAGCACTTTCTATCGCAATCAGTACGCTATATTTCCCCATGATCCAATATCTAAACCACGATATGATCTTAAGATCATTTCCTGACTTCGGAAGGGTTGAATTCAGCACATGCTAATGCCGCCCTTAGTAACGGCTATCAACCGAATATTGCTCAAGAATTCTACCATTGGGCCAGCGTCACCTCTGCAGCCAAAAGGGTGATCGATATCCGGTACCGTTTGCTCGACTACATATATACCGCATTCTATGAGCAGACCGTAGACGGGACACCTCTCATCAGCCCCATGTTCTACCTCTACCCATCGGACACGTCTACCTTCGGTCTAGAATTGCAGTACTTCTATGGACCATCCATCCTCGTCTCCCCAGTGACAGAAGAAGACTCAACCAGCGTCTCGGTCTACCTGCCTAACGACATATTTTACGATTTCTTCACGCACGCGGTTGTGCAAGGTAGGGGCGCTGCAGTTCAAATAAACCATGTCGGTCTAGAAGAAATCCCTCTCCATTATCGAGGAGGCATTATTGTCCCCCAACGTGTTGAGAGCGCTATGACAACCACAGATCTGCGAAAGAAGGATTTCGAGATCATCATCCCGGTCGGCAGGGATGGGGAGGCAGCCGGCTCGCTGTACATCGATGATGGAATCAGTATCGAGCAGAAGGGGATCACGTATGTCAAGTTTGACTTTGATGGAAAGACTTTCAGCATGAAGGGTAATTATGGGTACGAGGCTGGCGTGGCTATTAAGAGGCTTGTGTTTTTGGGTCTCGAGGGTAATATCAAGGGTTGTGAGGTTGATGGAAAGAGTGTTGCTGACTGGAGTGTCGATACGAGCACAGGGGATCTGATTGTGCCGGTTGGAACGCCTCTCACAAAGGATATTAAAATTGTGATTAATAAGTGACAGGTGGCTGGAAATCCATACAGCCTATGGTTTATCGTTAGTGGCGCGGAAAATATTTTGCGTCAGCAGTCATTGTTAATAATCAATAATGAACAGCAGTAATTTCTCAGTTTTGCTAGAATCAATGGGCACATTTCGAGACTAAATCACTGTGGTGACACTTGGTTCTCCAGATGCTTGCCAAGTATTGATCATGTATAAACAGGAAACCGATCTTCTAGATGGCATGAGGATAGCTTTCGATACAAATATTACTAGGTGAACTTACTGTTGTCGCAATTGTGAGGGGAAGATGGGGAGAAATAAAAACCACAGAGACAGGGTTGCTTTTTGAATGATGTATTCGTTAATCACCAAAGGCATTCGTAAGCTATACTATACACAAGCGAACCACTACAACTTGCTCTTGAATCTCGAAGTCTCATCCTTCTTGATCAATACATCGCTTTCTGGATACGGGTCCACTGTCAAGCCATTCAACGGATTCAGCTCGCTAGCTCTGTAAAACATGTCTTCGTAGACCTTTCCATCTTTGCGGCCTAAGCTGGAATCAAGCTGCCAATCTGGGAAGTGCCAGGCATCTACCAGACTCAAGGCATGTGGTCTGATCTCTTCCAGCAGCTTCATCACCGACTTGGTCCGAGCAAGCTGGATCTGACGCACTGTGACGGCAGAAGATGAGTAAAACTCCGAGGCTTCCTTCTCGAGCGTGTTGAGCGCATAGAGACGGAATAGCTTGTGGAGCACGTCGATTGTGGCAGAGTCGAGCTCGTAGCGGAGACTCTCACTCTGGAGTGCTTCGTAGAAGTTCTTGACCACAAGGTATTGCGAGTGTGCTGTGCTCAGGCGCCAAAAGTCGACGAGAAGCGAATTCCAAGAATACTTCTCGACATCACGGTGCTTGAGGGCCTCGAATGTCAAGAAAGATGTACGCCAAGCAAAAGCAGCTACGAGATCGCTGTCTGAGCCGAGCACATCATGGGCGGCACCCATGTCTTGCTTTTGCAAGAAAGTGGTGAAAATGCGGGAGGTGTCGTTATTAGGAGCATTACCCTTGAGGACGGCACGGGCAGACTTCAAGAGGTATCGAGCGACTTGTTGCGTCAACATATAGTTATCACCCTCCCAGGTTGTGGTAGGTAGATAATCCGCATACCAAGCACCAATACCTCCGAAACTGCTGTATCCGTGTCCACCGCAAGCTCTGCGGCAAACCTCCAAGCCTTCGGCAGCTGTAGTACTGCCGAGAGCTTTCAGTCCACAGGAAGTGGCATGGAGATCGGCGAGAAGGTCACTGCCAGAGTGTGTCTCCTCAGGTCCAGCGCCGCGGTTGGTATCTACTGTGTCGGCAGACACCTGCATTTGCTTCTGATTTTCCTGATACAAGCTCATCATTGCCTTCCCGGTGAAATGAAGAGCAAATGTAGCAGCCAAGAGAGGTAATAGACGGAACTGCACCATTGTGTAGTTCAGAACTTGGTTCTCCTCGTGAGACCCGGACGGAGCGTCACGATCCTGAAATTGGCGTCTGACAGCAGCATATCTGGTAGCAATAGTCACACCTCGGGCAAGCACCCCTCCAGATTGCAGCACAATGGTAGATCTCACCCATGTGAGTGTGCCGTAGATCAAGGAAGGGGAAGATGGCTTGACATATTTGTTGGTTTCTAATTAATTGTCAGCAAGAATTTGTACGACATTGACGCCTCATAAGTTAGACGAATCCAGGGAAGAATGATTTTCAACATGAGAGACCAGAGGAAGCATAGACCAGAACTTGACTCACCCGGATCAACTCTAGAGAACTTCGCCAACATGTTGATATGTGGAATCTTGAACTTATTGAGTAGAAGGAATCCATTGTCCATGGTGTTATAACCAAACTTTGGTCCAATATCACCAACATGAACACCCTCGAGTGGCTCATGTGTCTTCATGTCTCTGATTTGGCAAACAAACGGGTGAGGGCCGTAAGGCTTTCCAGCAATGATCAATTGGGCCATCACAACAGCATGATTTGCTGTCCGTCCAAGGGAACCAATCCACCACTTCGATGCAGTAAGATGAGGCGAATGTAGGATGAAGGTCTTGTCTTCTGGGTTCCCTGGAATTAGAAGTCAGTAAATGCTACCTCGTGATGGTTTGTGGATAGAACGAGAGATGTTTGTGGCAAGTCTTGATGCTTTCGAAAATGCATGAATGATCCCGGGGAACTTACAGGTAGCTGTTGTCTCCAATCCTCGCACGTTCGATCCATGACCAAGTTCTGTTTGTGCGTAACATCCGATAGCCTTGTAATTCTGTGCGGGTTCGAGGAAGAGTTTATGCTGTTCAGGTGTTCCTTGTCCTTCGAGAGTCGTCTGGTAGAACGTAAGTAAGTACCAGAGTATTATGGATCATGAACCATACCAGATACATGCTAGCATGAAGCCCGTATGGTCCAGGCTCCGATATCAAATCGTTTGCCATCATGTAATCATCTCGATCCCAATTGTGCTTGACTTGTAACTGCCTCAATCGCTTTGCCCGGGCCAATGCCGTCTTGAACTTGTCCACCCTGCCATCGAAGTAATTCTGCGATTTATCGAACACCTTCTCCGCTTCGAGAATCTTCAGGATTTTATCTTGTCGGTCCAATACATCTTTTGTGAAGAGGAAGTTGGAGAGCTTCTCAACAGAGATCTTGGACTTCTGTCTCTCGGCTTGAATAAGCTCAGTGCCCTGAGGTGCGGAAGGTTTGAGGTCTTTGACCCATTGAGGAGTTGGAGACATGATTGGAAACAGATGATTCGTTGATATTTCGCAAAAATGTTGCCAGTCGTTGTTTATAAGTTCAACGTTCGAACGGCTATATAAAATTGAGCCTCGGTCAACGAGGTATTGCACTGACGATGTCCACGATACGGCTAGGATGTCGTAGGCGTCATTGGGCAACGTGGGCAAGACCACCGAGTGCACCAAGTGCATACGCTAACGAAGTAAGCTCCGTCGCTCCGTGCCGAGGTCCAACACTGCTGGAAACTAGTCAGCGGGCAAGCCATATGCTGTTGGAGTAGTCTTCATGTTTGTTCCTATGAACGCGAAGACATTCATAGACAGCTCTAGATTTGATAGCCGAGGCTATGGCTGTACGACTTTCAATGATAAAAATGATACAAGCAACTTATCCGACCTATCACAGGGCGCCGAGCCTGCCTGCGTGCATGTTAGGACCCCTGATCCGGCGTAAGCGAAACTAGTGGGGTAATGTCAATAAGCTGAAGCAGGTGCTTCCATTCCTTCATCTCGGAGAGCTTGGAGAAAGTAACATCAAAGAACTTCGCGCACGAGGCGGGCACTCATTGCTTATATCGCAGCCAGCGGTGTCTACTTTGAGACGCCAGAGGTTCTTCACTGTCTACATGATTACTTCGATTTGTACCACTCAAGCGGTGGTTCGCAAACCAAGAGCTATCGAGGCCAGACTAATTCGTCTTGGGCTAAGTCAACACTTCCCTAGAGATTGTCCTCTTACTCAAGTCATCGAATAATCATATGACTTTAAATAATTAATATTTTGATGTCCTACACCACCTCAGTGATATTGAACAATAAGTCATGTTACCCTTTGATGACTTTAGTATCGTGAAAATGTGCCGCTTCGCCCGTCAAGAATTGGATCCGCCTCGTATACATGTTGTAAGATCTGACAGCCAGACATATCAATCTTTCACTGCATCGAACTGAAAGCTGTCGAATATACTCATCCAATGACTTTTGTATTCCTCAAAGCAAACTACTGATTTTGTATGTTGTTGGCCATATTCCAGCTTTTTCTTCGTCCAGACCTTGTACTAGGTCCATGACGATCGCAAGAGCTCGATGAAGCTTCATCAAAGCCACATCCTTTAAAAGCCCAGAAATTGCTGACATAGTATATGCTCAGCTAATAGATACTTACAACAAGGTCCTCGCAGTCACACCTTCCGATCTTGATGTTACTTAACGAGACTCAAGATTCACTGGTAGAAACCCGGAAATTAGTCAATTTAGACGACATCGAAGAAAATTGTGTTTCAAATGCTTGAGGATTGATGGAAGTCATTGCTCCTTACTTCGATCTTTTACAAGAATGTTTACATCGCCACATCAATTCTATGATTGAGCATTTTGATCTTTGCTTCTCTCGTTTCGGCGCTTCAATTTCTGCTGCGGTCGAGCCTTCCGCCCAGGATAGGTATGACAGTTGAGATCCAGAAATTGAGCGCAGATTACTCTTCTGAATTTCGGGCATGTCAACCCTTCCATTTCTGTCGGTCACTGCTTCACAAATTTTTCTCACTGCTAAGACCACATCACATGGCTACCTCGAGCTAAACCTAGCATCCTTCATGATATTTCCTAAATCTTATTCTCTTCCCACATAGATGGCATTGAAAACTCCTTTGTATTACTCTAGCTACGGAACACTCGCTTTGGCACTCCTCGTCCTACAGACCTTGCGTTTTCTCCCAGACCAGCCCCTTCCTACCAATGAATCGTCAATTTATTCCGGAGCAGAACCCGCAGACGACCACATTCTCCAGATCACCCTCTAAAGAGTCTCGTCGCTCTAAAGTCAGCCAATATATCTCGAAGGGTCGCTGGTGGCTGGTAGGAATCGCGATATTGATGATCATTGCGATGGTCATTGGAATTGTCTTCGCTGCTCATGTCTACTACCACGCTATGGGGGGCCAAGGGTTTCTCAAAGCAAGGCATCAGGAGGAATCGAAAGTAGAAAATGGTTCACAGCTGTATCTGCCAATACGAAAGATGGAACATATGGCGCAGGTCAAGTCATTCTGGGGGTTAATAACTAGATCACCAAGGAATATCCCATACTATACGTGTGGAGATCAACTAAACAGCTGCGAAAGTTTTGCTCAGCCTGTTAGTCATGGTTTGCATAAGTGAGATTTGAGCTAACAAGTAACAGGATATATGCTGCCCAATAACTATGGCGTGTTACCGTGCCAAGTTTACTCCCTCCGGCATTGCTTGTTGCAACTCATCAGTATCTCAATTCAGCTGCGAGCCCTCCGAAGACAACCCACCTGCTTGTATAGATGGCACAATTCAATGTTCCGAAGCAACAGGAGGTGGATGCTGCCCTTCTGTATCAGAGTGCTCTCCAAATGGATGTATCCACGTCGTCAGTGGCAGCATTCTCCGTCCTAGTACAACTTCAAGTGTCGGCTCGGAAGATCCTTTTCCAACCGCAACCGCAACACGCAACAGTATCAGTCTTGATGGAACTCCACTTTCCACCGTCACTGTGATTCAACAGCCGGCTGCTACTCAAACTCTCGCCAAAACGGGAGAGGTCATGCAAGCTAAGGGAGCAAGGGACTCTATCGTGATGACCCTTTGCGTCCCATATTCTACGGCTTATCTACTCGTAGGTGTCGCAGCATTGATGGGGTTGTTGTAGGTCTGGACCGGGTTGGTTTGAAACGGGGAACTTGGATCCACAATGTCGAAAATGGCAACAGGTGGACAATCTTCATTTTGGAAGATATCAATAAGTTGTAGAGTCTAAGTCCTTCAAACTCACAAGATGATCAAGTTGGTCTCCGCTGCATGTCTACTCTATGTCTCGCAATTTTATATCGACCTTGATTGATCTGGGACGTCTAAATATATTCCCAAATAGCTCCTGAGTACTCGTTGTAGGCTAACGATCCATAATTCCAAAAGCCATGCAATCTCCAATCGATCTATAGTTTTGATAGGAAACGCTTGCATCATCGCTAGACCATTCAATAGTGGAAGACTAGTCCCAACCTTGATTCCTAATTATTGTCGCGATTACGACCCCAAACTCGGCATGGGCCGTTCAGCAGTCACCTAGGTTTGGCTCGCTCTAAATCTCAGCGGACGCCCTCATGCTCTTTGGACCTATTTCGGCAGCTACATATTGCGAGCTGAAAAACTATGCTGGTAGTGTCATAGAAGATGTGAGACATGTGTAGCCTGCTTAAGGCGCCAGAGGGCCTAGCTATCATTTATAGGCCTCGTTGATTATCAAATGTCACCAGGTTATTGGCCGCTCAAAAGCCCCAAAGTTTAATGTATAAAATCCTAAAGACGGCAGTTGGAGTTGATCATGACTCAGTTGGACATTTTCGGTCTTAAAGATCGTTCTAGGACTACGTTATAATCCATGAAGGTTTCACATGATAGATTTTCAGGGTACACGATAGGGCAACGACCGCTATCCCTCCGGAGATTATACCACTGCAATCTGATTCTTCAAAGGCAAATCAAATACAGACCGTGCTACAGTGGCCGCACAATGAACGCGTCAATTTGCAGCTCCCGAACGATACCCCGGACAAATTGGATCGACAAAACTAACAGAACACTTGCATATTCGTGCGTCTCCAGTAAAACGCAGCGCAGCCCTTCACTCTTTATGAACAAGAATTTTAAGCGATAGTAGAAGGAGATGTTGACAAAACCGACTGATAATATTCACATACATCCCAATTCCAATTTAAGTCTGTTTCTCCAGACTGCAGAACAAGTGAGCTACTGTACTGGCATTTTAGGCTCAACGCCACACGAGATCGGACCAAGCTGGCCCTGTCCTGACCACGTTCACTAGCACGGTCTCTTTGCTAGCTTGTTTCGGACCCTACTCTGCCGGGAGATTCTCAATCGCCTTTTGGTCATTGCGGATTGCTGATCTAGTCTCGCCTAAAGTACTTGGTGGTACTAAACGAACAGGTAGTGACTGACTACTGGCCAGCTGGAAATTATGTTTCGGGAAGATCCATGACACCCAACTCTCGTAGACTACCATCTAGATTTCCTGTTGGTTGGCTGGTACTGTTGAAACAATGTTTCCATATTGTCAATATGTCATTATACCACATAACAAGATCTATCAACTTGAATTTAGCCTTCTACTGCTTCAAGCATTCCGGTATTTGTCATGGAATTTCTCGGTCTTTCCCGACGTATCGATACCGAAAAGGTTTGGTGATAATTTCGAGCCAGTCATTAGTTGCAACTAGTGTAGACTTGGATCCAATTCACGGAACTACCGGGCAGACTAAATTTACTAGAGATTTTCCTTGCGTATACTAACCTTACTGGGTGTGGTCAACACCAGCATTCTACACCCCGATCTGCTGAATGCTTAGTACCTGTACGACACGGTAAGTCATGTAAATATTCCCTCACTTCTATATGGTTGGCAAAAAGCAACTCCCTTCATTATTCTACCTACCTATTCGCCGTTCTTGCCGTCTCCCACCATTCAGCCTGTCTGGTACGATTAGTTTCCTTTTCCTGGTTGACGGAAGCGAGGACATTCGACAGTATTTGTTTTCCTTCATAAGTTGATCGCTTAGTCAAGAGTTCTGTGCAATATGTCCGTATTATTCTATCGTCGGCCGAATTACCTTGAAAGACCTGCAGGGCCGATCAATGCAGGTGATTGTGCTCGTTACGCTGAGAGAGCAAAGAGTTCGTACCTCGATACCTCCTACACTGTATTATAACTGACATGCTAAAGATTCTGAACGAAAGATTCCAGAAGCATTGTCGTTTGAAAATGTCATCAATAACAGAGCTTTGCCGGTAGGTAGTTTCCCCAAGGAGAAGAAAATGAAACTGAACAAAATGACAGCCTTGCTCCTTGAACGATTTCATGGACTATCTGACTTATGTGGAGTTCAACGCGGAAAACCTACAATTCTACCTGTGGTACAAAGACTACGTCCGAAGATTTGAAGCCTTGCGGGAATCCGAAAAGGCGCTATCTCCCGAGTTCATACCAGAGTATGAGGAAATACCAGACTTGACGAAAGACACCGAGAAGGGAGAAAGAAGGAAAACGAAACGGGATACTAGTAACGCCTTCATGGAGACAGGATATGTTGGAAAGAGCTCAAACTTTGACAACGACGATGGAAGTGTTACTCCATCCATCCTCTCTACCCCCCTTAGTATTCCTAGCGATACGGAGGTCGTAGCTGGGGCGGGTCTCAAGTGGCAGGCCTGTAAGTGTAAACTGTCAAAAGTATGAGACATTCCACTGACGACATCAGTTTCTATTCAGCCTATGAGAGAAGAGATCAACAGAATAATGCGACACTATCTTGCGTTCACAGCTCCTCGAGAACTCAACATTTCACACAGAGACCGGGCAGAATGTCTGCATGCACTTCAACACACGACCCACCCTTCAGCTCTCGAACCAGCGGTCAGAATTGCCGAAGCTGCTCTCCGAGGCCAATCACACCCTAATTTTATACGCTGGTCGATCTGCAATGGAAATAAGCCTCGCGTATTCTTCGTGCGAACCATGGGTGTCTCTAACATCCTATTCGGGTTCGTTATCGCCATAGTGCTTACACTTTCGAGGGCAAGTCGCTGGTGGAGAATCTTCGCCGCCTTGGAATGGTTCATAGGGATATCGACCATGGTGGCTGCCTACAAGGGGCTTTGCGTGATCCTACATAAGTCACATGCACGCGAACTTCGTCCATGGGAGCAGGATCTCGATACTGAATTAGGAGAAACGCGACGCCATTCAGCAGCAGGCTCAGAAAATCGGGCTGTCCAAATGGCTACGAGGACGGGCGAATACGAAGGTGAATTTAAAGAGGAAGACGATGGAGCTAGTTTCCGACCTTCGACAATGCAGACGTTTGGACCTAAAAATAGTTTCAAGAATGCAACATGGGCAAACAAGTATGAGAGGAAGCCTTTTATACGGAAGATTTTCGACAAACAGACTTGGACTCAGGACGAGGCGTTGAGAGTGTTGCAGGATAAGATTGTGATGGGTGCGAATATTTGGGGCGCGCTCATCACAGTACCTTTGACTGTTATTTTTGTTGCTATCCCGAAGGGAAATTTCTTTTGAGATATAGGCTTTCCAGTATATATTTAATTAACATCCTCTGAGGGTTGATACTTGAGGTGATTTCCAGGAAAAGCAATAAATAGTGTGGCAGGCAAAGAGAAATGGAAGCAAAAAGTGTAACCGAAGAAGGATGGGATTAAAGAATGTGTCCAGCTATCGATACCAGAAAAGGTTGGCCAATTAAGATAAACGGGTACTGTACCTCGCAGCGGTAGTATCTTCAAGTTACGAAAGCTTTCTATGACTTCAACTTATCATTATAGTAGTATCACAACAAATTTGTATGACTTTAAGCTTAAAAGGTTCGGTAATATCACGAAATTGATTTGGCATATCTATTACCTTAAGGATATAATATCACCTTCACTCATCCGGCTACTGTTTTTCGAAGCCGATAGTCTGGCTACTGAGGTTATCTTCAGCAGCTAGTTCTGACGTAGGCTGGTGAGTACAGCTCTAAAAGGTATAGATACAGTCTGTTTGTATCTACAACTCTCATTTGTGGTGTTGCTCGACAGTATTTCTGCTCCAGAAACCCGCTTCGGGGTCTCTTGCCCAATCTAGATTCACTGTTGATGTTTAAAACCAAGCTTAGGAAAACCCCACCGCAGCCAGGGACTAAAACATCACGTTCTGAGTTGAGTTCAACTAATCAGATTGTCTCGTTGATGACGGAACCCTGAGACGTCCCTAATTAGACACAATTCCAGTACTTTAGAACCAGTATTGCCATGAGGATTTTCATCTTCTGAGTTTTGCATCCCATTCTTGGCTGATATGATAGCAAATGCGATTATCGGTAACCTTGCCACTCTCCACATACCCGCGCCTTTCCCCAAGCCTGCTCTCTGGAAACAAGCGAAAGAGGCGTTGATATTTATACGTCGCTTGTAAATGAGAGCTTTCTGTCTTCCATTTTTCTCTTGAACGTCGCCTAAACAACAAATCCCTCCCATCATTCTCCATCATATACAATCTAGCGAAATGGCACCTTCAGCAACTTCAGATATGGGGGTGCAGGTCTCGCCTAAAGTGGGGGTGGTTCAGAACGAGCCACAACCACATGTCCATGCAGCAGAAGACAAGACTCCGTTGGAGGCTATCAGCCACGGACACATGGTACTTCCTGGTGAGATTACAAGTTGATTCTGTAACAAGACTATATTACAAGCACGATTCTCATATGTATCTCATGAGTTTTGTGTTGAATTTTATGTATCGGAATCTTATCTTGCAGGTCAATCGAGCGATACCAATGGCTTCAATTCGAGATCGATCTGAAGCTTGAAATAAACCCTAATTCACATTCCGTCGCCAAATAATTTCGAATGTACTTCGAACTTCAGCCAAACTAATGGTGATCAGGCATTCCAACTTTCAAAACTCCCACCGAGGAGCGCAAACACATTCTCATCCACACTGCAGCGACCTTCCGTGACTTCTCGCGCAGAGGATTCACAGAAGGCATGTCAGGTCACATTTCCGTGCGCGATCCGGAGTTCGAGGATTATATCTGGATGAATCCTCTCGGCAAGCATTTCGGTCTTATGACGGCTGGAGATTTGATATGCTTGGACATCAAGACTGGAAAAGTCGTTGGTGGAAACAGAGTATGTTTACATCGTTGCTTAGTCGAGACTGTTTTCGGATGCTGGAATTGTGTAAAAGCGAAATAAAGAATCGTGCTAACTTGGCCAAAAAAGTCGAGACCAGCTAACTCGGCGGGCTTCTTGATCCATTCTGAGATCCACAAGGCAAGACCTGACGTTCACGCCGTATGCCACGCCCACACAAATGCCGGCCGTGCATGGTCAGCCTTTGCTACAGGAATCGACATGTTGAACCAAGATATTTGCACCCTTCACAATTCCATAGCAGTGTACGCCGAATACGGGGGTATTGTATTTGCCGAGGAGGAAGGAAAGAACATTGCGAAAGCATTGGGAACCAGTAACAAGGTTCGTGGCGTTCTGATCTTGGAAATTATTTGACGCGAGCATTCGCTGATGATCACAGACTGCCATCCTTCTCAACCACGGTCTCATCTCGACAGGCTCCACAGTTGACGAAGCAGGCTTCCTGTTCGGTCTGCTGGATCGTGGTTGTGCCATTCAGCTACAAGTTGAAGCCGCCATGGCGGGCAACCCTGCTCTTAAGAAACATGTGGTAAGCGATGAAGAAGCAGCCTACAATTTCAAGATGGCGAGTGAGAAGAATTCTTTATATGCTGAAGCACAGTGTGATCTGGATTATGAGTTTGCAATGGCTGGAGAGGGTGTGATAGAAAGAGGCGTTGAGGCTCAGAAGATTGACCATGGGCTGTAGATCATTTGAATGTTTAACTGGCAAAAAGGAAACGCAAATTCAAAAGATTCACTGCAGCTCAAATCAACTACATGATGTGGTTGCTGTTCTATTGGAATTAAGCCAGTCTCAGCTTTGAAATTGAACTAGAACCATGCAATCAACCCAAATAGGAAGTCATTTCCGGTCCACCTCATTCTGTATCCATTCTTGAATTGATAAAACTCTCTTGGACCTACGTATCAACGCTCACCAACCCCGGAGGATTTCGAGTCAATGGGCACTTCCTGCAGTACCGTCTTAGCCTCACGTCCCATACTCTGCAGCCAAAGTGGCCCGCGATCTTGCTCCAGGATATTTGTCCCTGATCTGGTCCACCAGCTCCACATTACGGGATGAGTCTCGCCCGAGATATATCCGCCAGTACTTCCCATAGGATCAGTTACAATAGGACTTTGGTCGTATGTGAAGTGTAGCTGAGCACCAAAAGGTGGAAGAGGGATGTGGTTGTAACGGAAGTCGAAGACTGCTGCATAGGCAGAACGATATCCGAGAGTGCCTACAGCTATTCCAATCATCATACCAGCAACAACTTCGTGAGCATGATGTTGCTATGCGTTCAAGTACATTAGCAGACGCAAAGTTATGAAGGATGGAGGAGTCAAACGTATGTGATGTACATCGATCCGCCAATCATAGACGCCAGGAGTAGAGGCAGTATAGTAATAATGAAGACCCAGAACTCCGGGGCATGATCTGCAAAGGCTTTCAATTTCGCATTCAGGTACAAAGTTAGGAACATGGCGGCAGCAAAAGCACTGGTCGTATGCCCGCTTGGAAATCCCTGAATCCTGCCAGATTGTCAATACGTCGTCATGCGGTAGGAAAATTTGAAGACTCACGCCCGGTCCACATCATGGGAGGACGCTATACATGCCGAAGGAGTGAATGAACTTCGCAGCTGGTCCGTTTGCTTGAAATTCAGGCTCATATCTGGCTTGCATACTTGCATGTAATGAGGTCGAAAACCGCCAATGAAGTGCTTCAGAATGGTGGCAATAAATGTCCTGTTTTCATTCAGTATCCGCATTCGTGTTGAAGTCATCCGCCAGTTTCTTACGAACAAACGTTTGCTCTCAAAGTTCCCGTCAACCCGGCATGAAAATCCCAGAGACTTCGAAGCTTGAGTTGAAAGAGCGTCACGATTAGGATTGGAACCAGAATGACGACGACACCGCAAGCCCAAGTGGGTAAGGGTTCCTTAATCCAAGGATAGCTGAACTCCGAGGGACCCTGAACGGCTATCTGATTTTCTATACCCTCACGATGATCAGACCTCGACACATGGATAATTCGACGTTCGAGGAGGTACATGGGCAGGAGGTAGACCCAAAGGCTAACAGCTGCTACCACAGCAATTGAGACATAGTCACGCCAGACCAAGCTCCAGTAGGATGGGAAGTCTCCTCCTGGCGGCCCATCGCGGAGTCGGCAGTCTATCCTGGAAGCATGATTGACAGGCATGACTGTGGTACGAGAGAAAAAGAATAATGGTTAAAAGGATGACTGACGGAAGGAAACTTTATAGTAGACTCAGGGAAGGGCTGGAACTGAAAAACAAGCATAACATTATACGTAAAGCCCTGCCTGGAGGAAAGAGCATCTGACAATGGCAAGGTAGGAGCAATCCTGAACTCGAGCACGGAATTTATGCATTGCCTATCTTCCAGAATGACAGAATTCAAGATCATGCCTGGAAGGATTCGGCATCATGATACCACAATATTTGAAATTGCATTACGAGTAATGTTAATGCCCAGGAGTAAATGACTCTCCAACGGAAGCATGTCGAGGTTGGCCTATTTCGTGTCCAGCAGAGCGAATCAGACACAGGTATGAATATTCCACAACTCTTGGTTTCCACACACGGCTGGGAAAGGAGGAGGAGATTCTAAATTGATTTTTCGGGAGCGCGAGAGGATACTGCCACGGGAATATTGCTGCATGGTCCTCAGTCGAATGCACTTGTGTCAAATAGGTAATTAGAATTGTTATTCGAGAAGAATTGTTTGATAATCATTCTTTCTATACATCCATGCTATTATCTTTACTGTATGCTTTTGAAGCCACAAACTTTTCGGGTGACTTCAATGGATGTCTCATCAGAATGCGAGATAAGCCGTAATGTGTAGGTATTCACCAGAGCTGCAATAGGCAGCGTGTTGTCGTCCGCATTCACAATTGGAGCAAGCGAGAAGGGCACGTACCTTTCTGCGATCTTGGAGCTGGGAGCTGGTTCGGACCAGGGGGAACCATTACCGTCATACATTTTCATTTTCCAATTATGGACGTAAACCGATTGAACTGGCTTGATTATTGAAGACTCTAAACCCCACAACTAAAGGTTCCAATTGCCTCGAAAGGAAATTCTTAACCGCTCCCTGCAAATAAGGCAGCCAATCGGGCAGGCTCGGTATAGATGCTTCGTCGAGCTTGCTTCTACCCCGCCATCAACAAGCTGGCTCCTCCCACTCCCCACGCCCGGCTGTCGGTGATATCAAGGCATTTGGATCCTCGACCACTCCTTCCTTTCAACACCCCATATTCCGTCGAGAGAGATTCAAGCAGTCAATCAACTTCATCGCAAACTAGACGTTTCAGCTCCAGTACACAGACTTCAGAGAAATCCACCATGTCGAGCCAGCCAAACCACCCCGCGTTGCTGATTCCGGGCCCAATTGAGTTCGACGATGCTGTTCTGCAATCCATGAGTCACTATAGGTATGAGTCCCTATTGCACTTCTTCGAGAAGTATTTGAAACTTACAATAATTAAAATAGCGAATCGCATGTTGGAGCACCATTTGTCGCTACCTTTGGAGAGACGCTCTCTATGCTTCGAAAGCTCTTCCAAACTACCGATCCATCTTCTCAACCATTCGTGATCTCTGGATCTGGCACACTTGGATGGGATCTAGTAGCAGCGAATTTGGCGGAGCCTGGAGACGATGTTCTTGTTCTACACACAGGATACTTCGCAGATTCTTTCTCGGACTGCTTCGAGACTTATGGTGTGAAAGCTACACAACTGAAGGCGGCCATTGGCTCAAGGCCTCAGCTACCCGAAATTGAGAAGGCGCTGAAGGAGAAGAAGTATAAGCTTTTGACTGTCACACATGTTGACACATCGACTGGTGTTTTGAGCGAGCTGAAAGCTCTTTCAGAATTGGTCCATCGCGTATCTCCGGACACCTTGCTTATTGTGGATGGAGTTTGCAGTGTTGGCTGCGAGGAGATTGAATTTGACAAATGGCAACTCGATGGTGTGATAACTGCATCGCAGAAAGCAATTGGCTGTCCCGCGGGACTCTCCATTTCGATGTACAGTGGCCGAGCTATCAAGGCTTTTCAGAGCAGAAAGACCCCGCCTGGTTCTTACTTTGCATCTTTCAAGAATTGGATGCCAAGTAAGTTAGGCTCCCCGTTGGAAGTTCGAAGCTAACTCTATTGAACAGTCATGCAGAACTATGAAGCCAAGAAAGCTTCATATTTCGCAACCCCGTCACCGCAATTGGTTCATGCACTCCACACCTCGCTGACTCAGATACTTTCCAAGCCACTTTCTGACCGCTTCGCTGCTCACCGTGAAGCATCCCAGAGAGTCAAGAAAGCTGTGTCTGAGCTCGGCTTGAAGCAACTTGCTTCCGATCCAGCAGACCAAGCAAATGGAATGACAGCTATTTATCTTCCAGAAAATGTCAAGGCTCCAGAATTGCTTCCCAACCTCTTGAAGAAAGGTGTCATATTTGCAGGTGGTCTCCATAAGGAGATCGCCACAAAGTACATTCGGGTTGGACATATGGGTGTGAGCGTTGTAAGTGTTACTTCTTTCAATCTTAAAGCCAACGGACCAATGCTTACCAAATATTCTAGACTGACCCCAAGCGTGATGATGTTGATCGAGCAATTAAAGCACTCGAAAGCGGATTGTCAGATGCAGGCTACCAAAAGGCTTAGAGATTAGATCTCCACGGTAGAGCTATAGAATCTTACTTGGATTTAGAAAAAGCAATTTGAAACATGTGCTCATGTGGCTTGGTATGCCCTGCACGTTCTCCGAATGATGAAATATACTGGCGCATCTCCGTGCGCACTTGTCTTCAGCCATGTGCTTCTGAAAACAAAGCAGTAAGCTTTCTTCCTGCGGGCGTGCACGCCTCAATTGCGAAAAACGCCGCAGACGGCACCAGATCTGCGCTCTCACCAAAGGTATTGCACGTGCTCCACATGCCACCATTCTGCTATCGCGAAAAGTGACATTTCCTTTTTTTTCTTCTGATGATTCTCCCTATTTGTTTGAGCCGATTCAGCCTCGCAAAAATAATTTGCCAATCAGATAGCTATACTTAACCGATGTCGCCACGATCAAATTCAATATTGAAAAAATAGCTTGACTTTTGAGGCTGCAATCACATCTCTTTGGGACTGGTTGTCTCTGATGTTGACTCGCTTGTTGAGTGGGATGTTCCCGGACTGGGATGGTGGCAGAGAGACGGCATAGCTAGGAAAGTATTCAAAGAAGACTCCGTTGATATTTGATTTGCAAACCAGCCAGAAAGCACCAGAAGCCTCGGAGTCCCTACTTCAAGAACGACCCTTCTACTTCAACATGCGCTTTTCATCAATCATCGTGGTTCTCGCTGCCACTGCCATGGCCCAGACTGTAGCATTGCTTATTCAATCGGAATACTTTATTTCAAGCTGACAAACAAGACCTCCAACAGCCCCTCCCGCCCATCGTCCGTCTACCTTGGATCCCCTGCCCAATCCTCGACCTGACCTCGTGGCAGCAGCGTCGCCGTCGCCACTCCTTCTCCCTCCTCCGCCGCATCAACTGTCAAGCCCGCCAATGGCACTGTAGCAGTCACCAACTCATCCAAGCCCGCTACCACAACTTGAGCAGCAGCATCTTCCAAGCTGGCAAACGCGAGCGCGGCTGCTTCTGCAACTACCAAGCAAGCTGGAGGTAACGTCGTTGAGACGGGCAAATATGTCGATAGATTTGCTGGGCTTTCTGGCTTGCTTGCCATGTTCTTGTAAATGGAATTTGAGAAACAGCGATAGAGATGTGATGAAATGTGTATGCCCCAAAGCTTGGAGGCATAATTGGGGCATCTGGTAATGCAGGGATAGGAATTTAATTCTAGGCCAGCAACATTGTCTTCTCGTAGCTTCAAACCTACTGTATTGTTATTCGTGAAACAGTTATTTTCCGTGATTATTTTGTAACAGAGTCAGAAGGCAAGGACGTCGTGTCATCATGGCCTTGCCTCTGCTGATGAGGATCTCCAGCTTTGGCAATTGCGAAGCTGCAATGCAAATTTCTGAAATTAGGCTGAAGTAAAATGAAACAATACTGTATTGCCATACGTGGACGGTAGTACAGTGAAGGAAGAAGGCACTGGCCTTAGTGAAGTTATGCCGATGTCTTGCATCATCACCTGAACTCTGTACTGGAATTTTGAGGCTTCAGTGTGAAGCCAGCGTTGTGCTGAGCAATTGGTGCACTTGCATCAAAGTCGCGGACTCAATAACACGCATAACCAACAGTTATGACAAATCAATTTCACTGGCAGAGAGAGTGTTTTTTAAATCCATGTTGTGGCGGATGTCTGGTCGCTGAGATATAAAGAAAGTGAAATAGGTAAAGCACTGAAGTCGCTGGACTGGAGCTGTCCCATTTCCAGCCGATCATGTGATTATGTGACTAGCAGATTTAGCGTCAGCCTTTCAGCTTCGCTTGGAGGGGCAAAAGAATGAGGCTGGGGAACAACAACTTCAGCAAGATTCATCTTCAACAACTCCGTCATCAACCAAAAACTGCTCCTAGGAAGCTTTTGCCACCAGCGTGGGCTGCACATAACTTTACCTGAACCTAAATCCGATCTATCGCAGCAGGAAAAAGGTTACATATCTCAAGGTCCAGCCGCGAACATGGCTATCAGTATTGAGGAGCTTGACGCGACGGTCCGCGCTTTCTACGAAGGTCGTGGAGAATCGGTCAGTACGACTTGGAGCAGAGGCTTCTGTTCTAGTTTGTCTTCAGGTTTGCTGACGCGTTACGACTGTAGCAAAAAGCTGCGCAGGCTGCGTTGAACCAGGTATGCCCCGCCTTATGTTGATATTGCCCTCATGTTCATCGCTGATGTATCGCAATAGTTCAAGGAGGACCCCGATGCCTGGCTCTTGGTTGATAAGATTCTGCAAGATGCTACATATCCTCAGACGAAATGTGAGCGCTCTCCAGATCTCGATGCGCCATCGGAAGATAGCTGACAAATGAATAGATTTGGGCTTGCAAGTACTCGACAACGTTATTCTCACCAGATGGAAAGTCTTGCCTAAGGAACAATGTCAAGGTAGGCTCTCGGAATTGGCTTGACTATTCGCAATACTAAGATCATCCAGGAATCCGGAACTTTGTGGTCAACTTCATCATACAGTCTTCTGGCTCCGAAGAGTCCTTGAAGACGCAGCGAACCCTCCTAAACAAACTCAATCTTGTCCTCGTCTCCATCCTCAAGCAAGAATGGCCTCACAACTGGCCCACCTTCATAAACGAAATCATATCTGCGTGTCATACAAGTCTGTCGATATGCGAGAACAATATGGCCATCCTGCGATTGCTTTCCGAAGAGGTTTTCGACTTTTCAGCAGATCAGATGACCTCAGCGAAGACAAAGAACCTGAAGACTGTCATGTGCGCGGAATTCTCCTCTATTTTCCAGCTTTGCAATGAAGTTCTGAATAGCGCTACCCAGACAAGCTTGATCAAGGCCACGCTCGAGACGCTTCTTCGATTCTTCAACTGGATTCCTCTAGGATATATCTTCGAGACCCCAATCATCGATACGCTGCGAACCAGATTCTTGGAGATGCCTGAGTTCCGAAATGTGACTCTGAAGTGCTTGACAGAAATAGGTGGGCTTCAAACTGGCCAAAACAACGCTTGGGACGAGAAGTCAGTCCAGATGTTCACTGAAGTTCTGACCACTATCTCCAAGATCATTCCGTTGTCTCTTGATTTGAAGACTACGTACAATTCTAGTAATTCTAAGGACCAGGAATTCATCCAGAATCTTGCACTGTTCCTGACCAATTTCTTCAGCGTTCATCTCAACGTAAGCCTCCGTATGTTATGTCTAAACCTCGCTAACACTTCGACAGCTTATTGAGAATCTCCCTAATCGTGACTTCCTAACCCACGCTCACTTCTACCTGATTCGAATTTCACAAATCGAGGACAGAGAAATTTTCAAGATATGTCTGGAATACTGGACCAAACTTGTCCAAGAGCTTTACGATGAGATGCAATCGCTTCCACTCACCGATGTGAATCCTCTCGTCAATATGGGTGTTGGTGGACTTTCAAGCCCTGGCGCGCCAAATCCAAGTCTTTTGGCCAACTATCCACTCCGAAAGCACAAGTACAACGAAGTGCTCTCAAATCTCCGAGTAGTAATGATCGAGAAGATGGTTAGACCAGAAGAGGTCTTGATTGTGGAGAATGAAGAAGGAGAAATCGTGCGAGAATTTGTGAAGGAGAGTGACACCATTCAGTTGTACAAAACAACGAGGGAATGTCTCGTATACCTCACTCATTTGGACGTTATCGACACGGAGACCATCATGACTGACAAGCTTGCCCGTCAAGTTGATGGTTCGGAATGGTCGTGGGCTAACTGCAATACCTTGTGCTGGGCTATTGGATCTATTTCTCTCGCCATGAACGAGGAGACCGAGAAGCGCTTCCTGGTCACCGTGATCAAGGACCTCCTTGGCTTGACTGAGATGAAGCGAGGAAAGGATAACAAGGCAGTGGTGGCCAGTAACATCATGTATATCGTTGGTCAATACCCTCGTTTCCTCAAGGCACACTGGAAATTCTTGAAGACCGTCGTCAACAAATTGTTCGAGTTCATGCACGAATCGCATGAAGGTGTCCAAGATATGGCCTGCGATACTTTTATCAAAATTGCAAGACAGTGCAAGCGTCATTTTGTTGCGTTGCAGCCAGGAGAGAGCGAGCCATTTATTGAGGAAATTGTTCGAACGATGCGCAAAATCACCTGCGATCTGTCGCCTCAACAGGTCCATACCTTTTACGAAGCCTGCGGTTACATGATTGCTGCTCAGCCCCAAAAGAATGCCCAGGAGAGACTTATCTCCGAGCTCATGTCATATCCTAATGCCGCTTGGGATGCTATTATTGCACAGGCAACCGCCAATCCTTCGATTCTGCAAGATGCGGATACCATCAAGGTTATTGGTAATGTCATGAAGACCAATGTGTCGGCTTGCATGTCCATCGGAAGCTATTTCTACCCTCAAATCGGACGCATCTATCTTGATATGCTGTCCATGTACCGTGCCACAAGTCGGATGATTTCTGAGGCAGTTGCACGAGATGGTGAGGCACATCACTGCCATTGATGACAACCAGTTACTGACATATATTAGGTGAAATTGCGACGAAGATGCCACGAGTACGAGGTCTGCGAACTATCAAGAAAGAGATCTTGAAGCTCATCGAGACTTATGTTGAGAAGGCTGATGATCTTGAAATGGTTCGGACGAATATCGTGCCAGCTCTGCTTGACGCTGTTCTCGTAGACTACAATCGAAATGTCCCCAACGCCCGTGATGCCGAGGTCCTGAAAGTCATGTCTGTCATCATCACCAAACTTTCTGTACGTTGGACCCCCCACCGCTCAAGATTCTCAGTAGTGCATCCCTTCCCTTGACTATCGCCTGTGGTTCCTTATCGACCCTCAAAATTTCTAAGGAGAGCCTGCTGACTTTCTAGGCCCTCATGGAGGATCAAGTACCGAACATTATGGAGAATGTGTTCGAGTGCACATTAGAGATGATCAACAAGGACTTTTCCGAGTTTCCTGAGCACCGGGTCGAGTTCTTTTCTCTACTTCGTGCAATCAACCTACATTGCTTCCCTGGTATGTTTACTGAGCTTCCAATTACGTTCGTCTACTAATATGATGCAAGCTCTTCTCAAACTTGATAATAGACAATTCAAGTTCGTCATCGATTCTTGCATGTGGGCAAGCAAGCACGATAACCGCGAAGTCGAGTATGCTGGTCTTAACATGTGCCTGGAATTGATCACCAATATCGCCGAGACGGACCCCGGAACTTCAAACGCTTTCTTCCAGCAATTTTTCGTCCCTATCCTGCAGGATGTGTTTTTCGTACTTACCGACACAGATCATAAGGCAGGGTTCAAGTCACAATCAGCGTTACTGTCTAGGATGTTCTACTTCGTCCACCCAGCTGATGAAACCTCACCAAAGATCCAGGGTCCTATTTACCAGCCCGATCAAGCCCCTGCTGGAACGACTAACAAGGAATTTTTGGGCGGTTTCGTTGCCACTTTGTTGCAGGGCGCATTCCCCAATCTTCAAGCGTATGTGAACAGCCATCTTTCTCCGGTGAGAGTGCTAATTCAAATTAGAAACCAAATCAAGGCGTTTGTAGAGGGTCTGTTTACACTCAACAACGCAAACGATAGATTCAAGCTCAACCTTCGTGACTTCTTGATTCAATTGAAGGAATTTGCTGGAGACAATACCGAGCTTTTCGCCGAAGAAAAGGAGCAGTCCGAAAGAGACGCCAAGGCAGCCGAACGAGAGCGTTTGTCAAAGGTTGGCGGTCTGCTCAAGCCTGCTGATATCGCGGAGGACGACGACGAGTTGTGACTCGAAGAGGAGTTGAGGCTGGACTACGCACAGGCTGAGACGACAGCTTCAAGCCCCAGATCTATTGGACCACACAAATATCGCCCCAGAATGAGCAAAGAGTTCGATGGGTGGGATATGTACGATCTTTGACTCTACTCCAGTCATTTCTCAGTAGTCGCTGCCACGCTCCTGGATAACAAATTTTCGATTTCACATTCGGCCCTTTCCTAGCATTCAATGCTCAGGGCTTGCATGTCCAAGCGGAGTACGGTTGCGGGGGATACTTGAGGGTTTTGTCTGTCTTAAAAAGCGGGTTTCAATTAGATTCGATTCTCCTTCGTCGCCAGGCAACGAATTTGCAGTTTGCGAGAGATTTATGATACCTCTCCTTTACTGGAGGAACACGCACGTATGAAGCATAAGGATGAGATATGAGACACGAATGGTTGTGGATCCAGTTGTATGTAGAATCGGTGGGTGGGCATACAGGCAGACACAATCGATACATGAAAGGAACGCGATAGAAAGCAATGTTTTGATTCGCTTCGATGTGATACAGTTGACCACTTGTAGGCAACCGCGAACGTGAAGACTTTCTCTGTAGGTTAAACAGTTGCCAGAACGGCAATATTCTTGTCTTTCTTTATTTCTTTATTTCTCATTTGCACACAATAAACTCTAGCCACGCCCATCTCATGCCATACCTGCCGATTTTGGAATATTCAAGTTTCTCTCTTAGCAGCACGTGCTCCGCCTTCTGTCTATGTCACTGCCAAGCCACCACGCGTGCGCAGATCTTCCTCGCAGAACAGAAGGACGAATAGTTGTGTGATGCTGGGCAACGTGCTGTGCTGCTCTGAACAGCGTGGAGATCCTCTTCGGTCGCGCCGCCACCTCTTCCTGTCGTTCGAGGCCATCAAATGTTTGGTGGCATTGGGCAAATGCGTGCAACTCTAGGTATCGTAAATCCTGGCATTCTAGGGGAGAGACCACTTTAGATTAACTTCGGGTCGGAAAACTATAACACGACGAAGGCAAATTGCATGTTAGAATAATATACCTCTGCAAATGGAGAGACCATCTCAAAATGATCTCCTACAAATCCACTGATCTGTGTCCACTGAGCTAGATCACCCTGCTTTGCAGATCCAGCTGTGGACATGGTTCCAGCATCCTTCTGGAAGCCAACCTGATGGGACCGCTGCAGATGTGCCTCTTTCCCTTCAAGGATGCGACGGAAGTTCAGGGACCATGTACCAATGATTGGCTAACAGGTGAAGCTATTCCCTGAACCAATTTGCAAGAGCTATTGATTTATTTCCCTGAAGCCTGACCCCGCCAAACTGCACACCACAACAAGATAGCTTCGAATCGTCATTGTACCACAGGGTGGGGGCAACTCCATACGAAGCATAAATATAGCTATGACTTCCCCTGCTAATCCAAATCCCTCATATTCCTCCTTTTCCTCCCCAGGAACTCCATCTCATCCTCAAGTTCTCCACGATGTTTCTGCTTAAAGCTGGTATCGCTGCCGCGGGCTATGCTGCCACTGCTTTGGCCTTTGTGAACCAGACTACCTGCAATGGAAAGACTTACACTTATGAGGAGCTTGCTGGATATGGTACAGTTCCTAGTAACCTCCGGGACGAGTTTGGAGATACTTTGAATTTTGGCTCTGGTCTTGCTCTTGATAGATCTCAGTGGAAGAAGCTTTCGAATGGAAGCTATACTGGAGTTCTATGGGGCTTGCCTGACCGAGGATGGTATTTCATTTTGCCTTCATAATTTCTTGCGATTTCATTAGAAGCCCTAAACCCTTGCTCCCAAGGCCTGATTCAGGCAAGTTGAGGATCAAATATCACGTACTTACATGAGATTTATATACAGGAACACTCAAGGAGTCCTCAACTTCCAGCCTCGAGTGCACAAATTCGACATCTTGTTCACTCCCAATCCAAGTGCTACGGTTGCCAACCCATCTGCACAGAATCTCATCTTCACATACAAGGAGACTATTCGATTCTACGGCCCCGATGGCACGCCTTGCACAGGTCTAGATGGAGACGTAACAGGATATTTGAGCTACCCCGGATTCCCAGATCTTCCAGTAGCAACCTACACAGTAAGCAGCTGTGGGCATAATCTATAACGATAACAAGCTGATTTGCTCATAGGGAGATGGCTTTGGCGGCCCTGGCCCGGGAGGAAAACGTATCCCAGTTGATTCCGAAGGCATCGTCTTGAACAATGATGGCAGCTTCTGGATCAGTGACGAGTACGGACCTTTCGTATATCGATTCGATGCTTCTGGTCGCATGACCACTGCTATTAGACCCCCACCAGCGATTCTTCCCATGAGAAACGGTTCTGTGTCTTTCTCCGCCGATTCTCCAGCAATTGTGAGTGATCTTGCCATTTCCTGGAACCACTTGAATTCTTATAGGAATTTTACACTGATTGAGACTTACAGTATGAGGGAGCCGATGCCCCACCAGTCATTCCTTCCGATGGGCCGACAGGACGTAACAATAATCACGGATTTGAAGGTCTCACCGTTTCCGGGGATGGCAAGAATCTCTACCTTCTCCTCCAAGCAGCCACAAACCAAGAGGGAGGACTCACCTCTCAAACGGAGCGCTACACCCGCCTCCTCAAATACGACATCTCCGTCCCCTCCAAGCCATGCTACGTCAGAGAATTCGTTGTTCCCCTTCCACTATACGTAGATCCCACAGCAAAACCAGCCAAAAACCCCAAAGTTGCATCTCAATCCGAGCTCTTCCACATCCAAAACGGACAATTTTTCGTGCTTGCTCGGGATTCTGGATTCGGTCACGGCCAGGATGTTGCGCTTTCGACTTACCGCCATATTGATATCTTCGATGTCAGCGATGCTACTGATATCAAGGGCGATACTTACGATTGCAAGAATTGCTCTGTGGCTTCCAGCACAGGTGTTTTGAAGTCTGGAATCAAGCCTGCGGAGTATTGCTCTTTCATTGATATGAACTTGAACTCGCAGTTGAACCGCTTCGGTGCTCATAACGGTGGAGCACAGGATGCTGATCTGTTGAATGAGAAGTGGGAGAGTATTGGCATGGTCCCTGTCGATGGGTAAGTTCAATCCCTTCTTCTGAACAGGGGTATCAAAGTTCCTATGCTAACCTGCCGAACAGATTGATCGGAGACGATGATGAGTGGTTCGTCTTCAGCATCAGTGACAACGACTTTATCACTCAGGATGGCTATATGAATGGAGGAGCCTTCAAGTATGCCGATAAGAGCGGCTTTAACTTGATGAACCAGGCTTTGGTTTTCAAGATCCAGTTGCCAGATCATTCGAGACCTTTCGACCGATTGTAGGCTGGGCTTTAAGGGCAAATGATAGGTATAGACTCTATATAAAATTCAAATCGAGATATATCTTGAATTTGTAGTTTATGATAAGGCTGCATCGTATCATGACTAGTCGCCGTCGGCGTTAATCAGGCAAAAGTGCCGCTTTATTAAATAATAATTTCAAAATATAAGAAAGAAGCAAAAATTAAGAGGCTGTCGGGCCATTTCAACAGGGAGAAGAGAAGGGAGTACTTACTTTCAATTTGTTTCTCTTTTGACTTGCTGTCTTTTGAATTTATTTTTTTCTTATATTGTGGACTTACTGTCTCTTGTCTTTTTTCTCTTTATCCTTGTTTCTCCTCGGAGGGTATTTTTCTGAACCCGAAGGCAATTGGGTAATAGTAATAATATCTTCTCACGCGATGGCTATTGTGCGTACACAACTTTCCTTTTTCTGTTTTTGAAATATATTCTTTTTTTGAGTTATTTCCTAAACCACTCGTTAGCGAGAGATACAACTCTTAGGAGTTGATTGTAGATGAAATCCCGAGTGGCCCGACAGCGACATCAGAATCGTCATTGATGTCGTAGACGAGCTTGTTAGGTTACATGTATGACCGGCTCGGTTCGATTGAGCTTCCTGGGCGGGAGTGCCTGGGGATTGTAGGTGAAGTGAAGGTGAAGGTATTGCCAGATTGATTATTTGGATCAGTTCTGTTGTCCGTCGAAAGCCAGATATCGATTCGGCACGGAAGTCTCGCCAATTCGAAAGATGTCCGCCATGAGTAAGAGCAGTTAATCTGATGTAAGGTTGGGGATGGGACAATGTCCAGTCTTCAGATGCGCAAGCCCGCGGCTTTGTTCACTTTTAGCTCGCTACTTGCAAAAGCCTATATCGCAAGATTTTCTCAACTTGTCATGTCTTGCGTACCAAAAGTAAATCTCTATCAACTGACATGATATAATGCTATTACGATTGTATCCTCACTTTCGCAGCATATCATTCTGCTGGGGGCATGATTAGGTCAGGTCTGGCAAATTGGGCTTGCGAGGAATGTCTTGCCATCTTGGTCGTACAGTATGAATCGATACAAACAGCTTAGGAAAGAGCAAACTCCATGTCAAATCTTTAGCTTGACGCCTTTAGGTAGAATTCGCTGATTTCACAATCGCCTTCAGAGAGACTTCGACCCCTGATCTTCATTTTTCCAATTGGATAGGCTGTCGACAATCACTTTGAACTTCGGGTAAGATCAGTGCAACATTGAAAATATCAAGTCAGTGATTGATCAATTGTCTTGTTTTGCAATCATACCTACCACTATCACTGCCCGGAACTAATCAACTGCTCCACACCCCGTGTTTCATTTAAGTTCTGTTCGCGCCAATCACTACCCGTACATTTTCTGTTCTCAATCTGTCCCTCAGAGGTCCCTACTGCTGCATGAAAGCAGCTCCCAAAGTCCCAAACACCTGACTATTCCTCGGAATGCCTTTCCCCAATGTACTCCTTTCCATGACAAAGAAAACGGGGTATGTATGGACAACGGAAAACTCCTAACGCTACGCTCGAAGTTACCCTTAAAAAAGAAGCTCAAGAAGAGACACGAGCCCAAATAAAACAAACACCAGAATCTTCAACAACAGAACCCGCGATCGATCAGTTATGACTCAGTCCCAACTGACCACCAGGGCCGTATCCAGTACTCATGCCCTTATCTCCCTCAGCCATCTTTTTGGCCATCTGTCTTTCTGCCCATTCTCGGCTCGCCTGGCGACCTCTCTCAGCAGCTTCTTCTCTGGCGCGTTTGGCGGCAGCTTCTCTGTCTCTCTTTTCCCTCTCCATTTCCTCTGTGAGTCTAGCATCACGATTGTAGATTTCCTTAGCACGCCTTCGAAGATCGGAGTCCGTGACAGAAACAGCGCGCTGCAAAGGACGAGCAGCAGCAACGACACCAGGGACGCCTGGTGATGGCTTGCGAACAGGTGGAATGAATGCACCCTTAGCACGAGGGGCGGACATGTTGGCGAGATTCAGAGCTGCTAGCGATGGTCGGTGGGCTCCGATGTTGGATCCTCTTTTCGAAATGGTAAGGCTACCGTCGTCCATACTCTCGATGCCAATTTTGCTCTGTCTAGCGCGGCTGGCAACAGTCTCTCGGGGAACCATGTTTGGAGCAACGCTATTGCGAATGGGTTTGGCTTTGAATTCTCTCCGCTTTCGTTCCTCTTCTTCCTGAGCCTTGAGACGTGCCTCGTGTGCGGCTTTCTTTCTCCGTGACAGTTCCTCTCCAGGAAGCTCGAAGGTCGATTTCGTTGGTGGTTTGGTCGATTTGATCTTTGGACCTCCAGAGACTGCACGAGCTGTGTGGAAGCTATCCTCACTGCTTTGTCTTTGAGCCATACGTGCCTCGCGTTGCTCCTTCAGCTTCAGCGCCACAGCTTCTCCCGGAAGTTCGAAAGTAGAGCGTGTTGGCGCCTTGGTAGATCGCAGCGTCTCCTTTGGTGGGAGCAAGCTCACGGGGCGTTTGACTGCTGTCTTTGCAGGAGCTTGCGCCTTTGAGTCTTCGTCAGTTTTGGTGCAGTTTGGCGCCGGCTTGAAGTTCATCGATGTCGCCTTTTTAAGAGCCGGGACTTGCCTTGGTGTGGACTTGACTCGCACTGTTGCATATCCCGATTTCAATGGCTGCCTCTTTGGTGTTACCTGCTTCTCGGACACCTTGACGATCGGTTGTTTACCAGCTTTGTGGCCCTCGAGGAAACCACTTGGCAACTGCGCCTTCTGTCTAGATTTCTCTGACGACACCATTCGTTCTGCTTGAGTAGCTTGGTTGAGAGCTTCAAGAGCCTCCTCAAGTTGGTCAAGAGCTTCGACTGAATCCTCAATACGGGAAACAGGTTTGGCCGGTGATCGACAGATGATTTCTTTGACAAAAGAATCCTCACCTGCTTCGACCGAGAAGTGCCCAGAATCTTCAGGACCATATATTCTTTCCACTTCATCAAGGGTCTTGACTGGTGAGGCAACTGGCGTGTCGTTGCGTCTGGATTCTTCTGCCGTTGGCTCTATCGTGTCTTCTGTAGCAGCTGTATCTGCTGCATCTTGAATGCTTACTACGGTTGCAGCATCACCATTCGTCTCACTGTGTGACTTTGCCCAAACTTCCTTCGCTAAAAATACAGATGGGTTAGTATTGTAATTTCCGTAATGTAAATTTTGACTAGATATAGAACACTTCCTGGCCCGATTGGACCCTGTAGGACGGCCACCGAAGAGACTGATGAAATCAATGTCCCGTAGCTTCTGCGAAACAACGGAACAGTCCCGGTACCCAAATAACTCTGATAAATTGTACGAACACTGACCTGCTTGTGCTTTTGCCGATTGATTTCGGGTGGTGCGCGGAGCTGGTTGAGGAGCCTTCGCCCGAGATTCTTCTGCAGCAGGAATAGTAACTACGCTCTCGTTAGAAATCTGGCCACCCAGAGAAAGACCGAATGATCTTCTTACCATTGACATCTGGAATCAATGTAGCATTTGCTTGTAGACCATGGACAGCCATATTCTCCAGCCCGTGCTCCTCTACCAGCGTAATCTCAGAATCGTTCTGCTGGTCTTTCCTCTTGTTGACCTTGGTGCTATTCTTCAGCTTCCTTCCAGCACTTAGGGCGCTCTTGTATGCGGCCTTGAGACCCTTAACCTCTGCAGCGGCCGCGGCATCATTCATGATCGGAAAGGTGTTTGTTGTCATGAGGATGTTTGGCTCTAGGAGGGCGACTGGGAGCTTTGCAGGTGTGATAGGCAATGGGTTGTGCGATGCAATAGCAGTCTCGTCTTCTGCAATAGCAAATCTGCGAGATCTGGTCACTCTGGCGGCCATGTTGCAAAGAAGGATGTAGCGATGAGAGTAGTATTTGGTTCTGTGACACCCTTGTCTCGGGACTATGCTTTGCGACGCGGTGTTGCAGGGTGTAGGGTGTAATGAGGTTGATAGAGGAAACGAAGTTTGATGTGCGACGAGTCGAACGACGCCTGTACTGTACTCTAGAGATAGATGTATGAAGTGGGATGCAAATGTAGAACAGTCAAGTCAGTGCACTTATCGATTGGGAGGAATGTGCCAGGTGAGGATAGGATAGACCTTGCGTCGAAGTTCTTAATGCGCTTTCCTATAGAGAGCTGTGGCTGTGGCTGTGGGTGAGCTGAAACATTTGTTTGGTTTTAGCCTCATCTCATCACCCCATAGCAACGGCCGTCGGAAGAACTTCGGGTCAACGGGACGGGGGACGCGTTCGGTAGCTCGCGACGCGTGCGTTTCGTGATGTGAATAATCTTTGAATGAAGGCAGGCTCCTACAGTTGTGTTCTGAATAGTAGACGGACGTTAAACAATTCATTATTCATTCAATGGCAAGGAATGGAGCCGGTCCGTACACAGGTTTTGCTAAGCTTTTAGTGTTGTGCCATCTCGTAACTTCTACGGTCGACACCGTGCCACCAATTCGTCTAAGGGTATCATAGAAAATCGGCCACGAAAACATCCCAACATAGTCAAACTCCAGAAGATCATTATACTGCTTCTCACAGTGCTGCCAATTCAAGGCCCATGTCCCCGTATACCATACTTATGCATCTGCTTCATCTCCTTCATGCTCATCAGTCTTTACGTTGCCCAGCGCATCACTCGCCATTCCCAGAACTATTTTGCTGAAGCATGGGTGCATGTTCCGTTGGAATTCGCACAAGAGTCTGGGGCAAAGGATATTCTGCATCGGGCTTCTTCTGTGTATCTTCTGGCTCCGTCTCCTCGGTCTCTTTGGGCTTTGGAAGTTTCACTGTCTCAAGTTAGTAGGGTAACTTGCGATTGATGAAGTAGGAACTTACTTGATGCCATACTTATTGCGCGAAGGACATTGTGCCAATTTCCCAAAACCATAGCAACAGCTAGCAGCGGTCAGCCTTGCAAGACAGGGACCTGATAGACGTTTCAATTACCTTCTGTTCCATCAGATAGCGTAGACAGCTTCTCCTCCAGCATTTGCATCTGTCCAGCCAGGCCAGCACTCAGGTCCCTCAATTGCTTCAGATTCTCCAGCTCTGCCTTCTTTTCGTTTATGCGAGCAAGTAGAATAGGCGATTGACCTGTCGAGGCAGAGCTGCCAGACGTTGACGCCTGTCGTAAATGCGAAGGGAGGGGTCGTGAGGAGTATGACATCTTTCAGATATGGGCACCTTGCCTGCTCAGCCGGCATGCGGTGTGTTCTGGTCGCCGGTGAGATCTCTGTAAGGCTATGGCCGCGAAGGTCAATGTCTGCTTCGTGAAGGTGAAAATACAATTTGCCGTAGACTTTCGTTGTCTGGTTTCATGAGTTCGATGCCACGCGAGCGACGGCCCAGAAATGTCCCTCCATTCTGCATTGGTGGGGGGGACGGCCTCGCGCGCGGCCGCTCGGGACTAACGCCATGTCATTGTTGGATACCTTAAATGGGTGAGAGCCCGTGCTTGTAGTGGTTACTGGAAGGGAACAAAATGCTTGTTGACCTCTAGTCGTAATGGAATAAATAACCTATCTAGGCATACTTAGATAGACTCAGATAGAATATTTCATTACTCGAAATACATACAAATATAAGCTTTTTGTTCACGGGCGTCCCTTGTCCACCCGTTTTAGTACTTTAAGTCAACTATCAGTAGACAATCAGCTTGGGTCGCGGTTGCCGTGCGAACCATCCGCAGCAGCTCCTCGTCCTGCCCAACAACAGCCCTTCGCGAAATTCAAGACCTTCATCGCCAAATCATGCTCGACGTTGCTACAATTCCCTGCCTTCGCCAACTTAAGTCGCTCTTGGTCTACAGCTGTCAATATTAGGCCGTATTATCAATAGATTTTGCCGTATGTGTTGCACAGATGGCTCGACTGAACGAACCCGCTGCGGCGCCGACAGAAACAATAGAATCTTGTAAGCATACTCTTCCCATACCTGACTGAAACTTGGATCTCAGACCACTAATACTATGCATAGTAAAACGAAAGTTTATGCGGCAAAATCGCGATATTGCTCGAGCCAATTCTACCCAATCTCTCCGAATCCGAAACCTCGAGAATGAGACTTCCAGGCTGTTAGCAGAAAACTTGGGTCTCCGGGGTCAGATACTACAGTTGCAGGGCGAACTTGAGAATGGAAAATCACAGCAGATAGCCCAACATACCGGAAATGTTAAGTCTCAGCTAGAAGCAAAACTTCTCGAAATTGGCGCATTGCTTTCTGGTCTTGGGGAGGTTCCAACTCCGCAGAGGAAATCCCGAAAGAGCGGAAATGCCACCGGAGCAAGTCCTGCTACCAGTCCTAGTCAGAAGAATTGGAGGAACATATGTAGCTTAAGTGAAGCGGTTGCAGGTCAGGAAGGACGCCTACCACCAATTTTAGAAAACAAGTCTTATCCGAGAAAGACTTTAGAGTATGCTTGATCACAACAATGAAAACAGAGAAATGCTGACAACATGACAGGCATCAGGAGATAGTGAATCTAGTCGCGAGCGCAGAGCCCGATACCACCGACTCTCCAGAAATCGGCCCCCCACCTGTATCACAGTTTGTCGATGAGGATCCTGTCAAGATTGACCTCCCGAAACGTGGAAGGAAGGAAGAAATCGAAGAGCCAGCTGTCTTGGATCCTGTTCTTTCGATCAACCTGGAACAAAGGAGGAAACGAAAGGATAGTACGTTACCTTCGGAACTAAAGCGGGTGAGCAAGCCGGAATCAACAGCAAGCCACGGAATACGAGAAGCGTCTGGGTCACTCAAGACTGGAGCAAAAAGGAAGCTAAATGTGCGTGATGATGAAGAGCCGGAGGCTCCAAGTCGGACGCGGCCAAGTTCTCCTGATGACTTCAACTACACTCGCGTAGCCAGCGATAATAAGCCGAAGAGCAGGGCGCCCACGTCCGAAAAGCCCAGCAGTAAACCCACCAGAGATCTTGCTACTGCCAGGGGCAGTTCACGAGAGAAGCCTTCTGCAGCCATTTCCAACCGGAAGATCCTCGCACCAAAGAGTGTTAATGACTCACCTCGGAAGAAGATTCTGGCATCTGATGAGGCAAAGGTATCCAAGCCGAATCCTCGAGCACCGGATGGACCGAAGGAAAGACCAAGGGACAAGAGACAGGAGAACGTTCGAATACAGCCCCCCGCTGAACTCATCTTCGACACGATAGTGGTCCAGCCTGAGCCCGAAACACCAGCAGCAAATGAAGAGTTCTCACCAGAGCCATCACAGCCACCCTCGACAGCCAAAGCTGAATCTAGGGATACTCCACCTCCCTCTGATCTTGGTGCAGCTGGTGATTCGCATCGACCAAGTCGGCGTGCTCGAGGAAGTGTAAGCTATGCTGAGCCTAGTCTTCGAGATAAGATGCGCAGGCCAACAAAGGATCTTGTGGATGCTGTTACTCGAGAGGAAAGAGCTCGAAATGCAGTGAAACTGGAGGAACAGAAGGAACACGAAGCATCGGCTCCAACGATCAAGGTAGAGCCGGAAGCTGATGAAGCGTGGAAATCTATGCCGGTCGCTTCTTCAGCCACGGTTGAGGGCAGTCCTTTGAGAAACAAGACAACTGGACCAGAGCTACTTCAGAGCAGCATTACAACACATAGGAAACGACGCGAGTCAATTTTGAACCAGGCAGAACTCGACATACCTAAGTCGACCTCAGCAGGCGCGATCGCGGCACTTCTAGCAGAAACCAGAAGGGTCAAAGCTGCTGCAAGGGAGAAGGAGAAAGTAATGGAAAACGAAGCAGCTGTTATGAAGGGCTTGGCCAATCTTGATATTTACGAGTTTCAAGGCACCTCGCCAACTTCATCAGAAGCGCAACCAATGATGATCAAAGAGGAGAAAGCGCCGACGCGAGGTTCTAGGAGACACTCTACCTTGACTAGAGACCAGCCACAGCAGAGCGACAGCGAGGCCTCGGACATGGAAGCCATCAAAAGATCCGACAACACGGTATCCCGCCGAAGACAGTCAACCCTTGGATTGAGAGCCTCTTCAGCAAATATGACCATGAAGCAACCTGAAATGGATAACTTGTTAAGAAGATCTGCAAGTACAACTGGTGTAATTGAACCCGAGTCCGGTGCTTCCAGGAGCGACAGGATTTCGGCACGAAGGAGGAGCATGATGTTATGAATGAATGAATGAGACGCCTTTTTGACAAGTTTTCTTTCGTTGGTTGGATGAGCGATTCTGTTTGTATACTTTTTTGAGCGCAGGGAGTTCAGTGAAGGTCTCTTAAATTAAGGCGATGATATGATACCAATAGAGTGTTCTACTCTATAAATGACCTTTCCGTAAACGCCGTTGATATGATGTGACGGGAATTCATCGCCCTCACGATGGTCTTGGTGAAGGCCGTTCCATGACCTGCGACACCATGTTGCCCATCTCTCGGCAACTCGATATCGGGAGTCCAATGAGTTTATGTCAAACGGCTTGCTCTGCTAAATTTATTGCCCATCAAGAACTCTCATCATCACGACCCGCCCACAACCTTGGTATATGTAATCTTCTCCACGTTCACACTTTCAACCCCATTCGCATCCTTCCTCAACTGGTAAACGTAAAGCGTCAATCCAATGCCTTGCACCTATGTCCCAAAGTCAGCAATCACCTCATCTACCTTCCCAGCCAATACCATGCACAACTCACATCCAT
>JACBAH010007657.1:0-47838 GCA_014282315.1 Neospermospora avenae
TCTGAAGGCCACGATTTTTGTTGTGAATGCAGCCATGTTGCTCTACATCTACTTTTTGTACTGACAGTGCGTTATGATACTGTTTTTGGCTTGTCTTCTGTTTTTCTTCTATTTTTTGGCCGATCAAAAACCCTGGACAAGCAAGTACAAGAAAGTGGATGAGTTCTGATCCTCGGCTTATGGCGGAAGAGAGCCTAGTTCTCTAAGATCAGGTTGTAGTGCAGCCGTCTACCCACTTTTGCCTATGAGTCCGGCGCGCACTTAGCCTCGGTCAATCAGGATCTTTAGCTCATCACATCGCCCCTCTACGACCGCCGGAAATCTCGGCTTAGGGTTGTCTCTTGCTCGGTCGGATATCTACCCACATAAGGAAACCCGACGCATGAAGCAGTTCCAAAGAGCTTAATCTTTGATGGTCTAACGGTCATGATTTCCGCTTGTCATAACAGACAATGCGCGGGAGATCGGGGTTCGACTCCCCGTCAGAGAGAGATTCTGTTCTTCATGTCCCCCAGCTTGGTCTGGGATCTCATTTTTGCTTTTGTGTTGTTGTATACCCATCATAATTCGGATGTTGTTATTCCCTGGTTTCCAATCGCCCAGATGGGTGAAGAGACGAATAAACCACTTTTTGCGGCTTGCTCTTTCGAATCGATTGGGCAGTGACGATTGGGCAGTGACTTGACATTATTTTATATACAGTACCTTGAAATCTCTCATCGGCTATTTCGGTGCATGCATGTTTTGTTCTTTCGTGGTTCTGTCAACTTTCTTTGGTTCCCGAGCAACTCACGAAACAACACCGAACATTTACTGACTCAAATCAAATAGGCTCAACGCTCTTCAGAAGCAACTCTAGCAAGTTCATTTGCATCTTTACAGTTGAAGAAGTTCGAACTCGAATTCTCCGTCGATCCATTGTTCAAGAAAGCTTCAGCAGACTTCGACGAAGGCGGCGCAAAAGGCTTACTTCTTAATCACTTGGCAATCGATTCTCAAGGTCGAATCGTGTTCGATAGCAGTGATGACGCCGGCGATGCATCTGGTGAAGGTCAAGGTAGACAACGAAAAGGTGATGTCATCGAGGAGGAAGAGGAAACAGAACCCGATTCTATGATCGATGTAACGACGAAAGATCTCGAAGAGGATGAGGAGGATGTCGAGATTGACATCGGCGCTCTGGGTGCTAAATTCTTTCCAAGCCTCGAAATTCTAGACGAACAGGATATCTGCCCTTCTTTGAAGAATTTTGATTTGGGAGATCCCTCCGGGACCATGGATATTCCATTCTTGAAGGCACCGGAAGACTGGAGGGAAAAGGATAAACCTGAAGAGGCTGCTGTTGGCGACAAATCAGGCATTTTCCTCGATGATGACAACCCACCCGGCTTTGACGATGACGAAGACGGACTGCTTGGAGGTTTTGATATTCCAGCTGACACTGGCTTTGGCGAGGGTGGTGAGGCATGGGCTCGTGATGCGGCTATCGATACCCGAATGCGTGTGCATGACGCAGGCTTCGACAACGACGGTATGGGAGGTGGAGATGGCGAAGATGGCGATGGTGCAGGCGCCGGAGCGTTTGACCCAGAAACTGGCGAATATGTCGTCTCCTTAGATCACGGCTCGAAAGTTCAAGGCGGCCACGACGACATCTTGAGCTACTTCGACGAGGCACTACAGAAGAATTGGGCCGGTCCAGAACACTGGAGAATTCGAAAAATCAAGGATATCAACAAGCCAGCATCAGCAACCAAAGTACGCAAGGAGAAGGAATTATTTGAGATCGACTTTTTGTCTCCAATGTCGGCAAGCCTTGCAGAAACCATATACACCCAAGCCTCATCCAACAACATCATTTCCCTTCCCAAGAAAGACTGGAAATCCAAAACTAAGAATCTCCTTCCAGATGACAAACACTTTAACTCGAAGCAGCTCTTACGACTTTTCTTGAAGCCCAAGGCCCGCATGGGTAGTCGCAGATCTGGGCTCGGAATGAAAACCAACAACTTCGGCCAACGGAAGGAAGAAGAGGCCAATGAGGGAGAAATGGATGAAGCCTTCTGGGCACAGAATGAAGGGCCACCTGGCGCTGATGATGCGCCTCAGGGTGACTATGATGCCAACTTCTTCCAAGATGATGGTCTACCTATGCCTGGAGGAATGGACGATGAAGACGATATCGAATTCGCGGATGCTCGAGACCATTTCTCGCCTGGTGCCGAGGAACGAGGGCAGGGTGGCATGGCGGGTATCAATAATGTTCTGAATGGCGGAATGACTCAACTTCCAGAAGGAGAGGAAGGTGCTTTTGGTGCCCAACTCGTTACTCAGAGTAGGAGAATGAGGCCGGAATATGTGCAGTATGCTCGTGTTGCGAAGAAAGTAGACGTTCGTAGGCTGAAGGAAGAGCTTTGGAAGGGTATGGGTATTGACGCGCTTGATCTCGTAAGGTTTCCAAACACGTTTCCACTAGAATTTTGCCCTCTAACGTCTTACCAGAATGTACCGACTCAAGCACCAGGACGACTACCAACCCCGCAACCGGAGCCAAAGAAGGGAGAAGATGGCAGTCTGAAATTCACATCTGTGATGCAGAATCTGCAGAGTGTCTATCCTAAGCAGGCTATGAACGACATCTCGACTAGTTACTGCTTTATTTGCTTATTGCATCTCGCTAACGAGAAGGGATTGGTGATTGAGAAGCAAGAGGGTCTTATGGAGTTGGACATAAGGAAGGATCCTACTGCTGAGATTACGGTTGGGGGATGAGGGTATATGGGCTTAGTAGTGTGTAACTCTACGAGTACATGGTGCTTTTGGCGTTGGAGGCTGGCTCGCTGCATGTCATGAACACAAATTAATGCATCGAAGTACTTGTCATGCCGGGACAGTGGAGTCTTTCAGCTACGCGTACATTTCTATCATAAAAGAAAGTTGCGACAGACCTTGCACTCGATAGATCATATGGATAAGTGCTACTTGATCCTCGACGAGGCTAATATAGTATGCAGTGACTGTTGAATTTGAGCCAGCAAGTCGACTAGACAATGATTGCGCAGCTACAGCTGCGCAATGTACCTAGGTATCCATTCCCTTCGAAGTGGCTGTGACTTTCGGAATCAGCAATGCCTGAAATTTATAAGCAGGGACGACAATATTGAGACGCTGAGTGTCCAAAAAATGCTACACTATGATATTCAGGGTATTGCACATGTCGACTGGGAATGGACGGCAACTATCCCTCGACCGTTCTTCTTGCCTCCAACCTGGCTGGCTTCCTACCCTCCTCATTGGGTTGCGGAAGTACGTTACAGTATCGGTACCGCGAGTTCTTCCATATACTCATGGACAAAGCCTACAGTCCTACAATCAAAGGAGAAGCGTCACAGATTTACCGTCAGCTTTTTTGGGAGTGTGGAGCTCTTCTCCCAGGGCGGATTGGTTTGTCTATGGCAGACATTCTTCAAACCCACGGTTGCTTCCTCAATATTTACTACCGGGGCATAGTACCACGATTTCACAGGAAGAGGAAGTTCACGGAAACAGTCAAAGAGTTCTTCGAGCGCGACGGAAAGGAAGGTCACTGCACACTCGAAGTGCAGCGGATGCTGGCCTACTCGCAACGGTACAAGAAGTTTTTTTGGTAGAGAATGGCCTTGTAGAGTCCGAAGCGCCTTAAATGACATCGTAGTTTGTTGAGAAGGGGGACAAACCTGAACCTGTCGAGTGAAATAATAGTAGCATAGTCTTTCAAAACTTTTGACTTGCTTCTTGCTGTTTTATCCAGAGGTCGAAGTGAGAGTCCCTCGTAAGACACAAGCTTGTTATCCAATACCACTAATTTCTCCTTGAACTCCATTTTTTCACGAAAATACTCTGAGTAGATGAGAAAATCATTCGATGAGCTCACTACTTACTCGGTTTGTTTTATGAGAGATGATGCTCGTGCTGTGCTCCTTGATAGGATAGTGCGACACAAAGTGCAGCTTCATTTCTCAACCGAACGATATCGAGGCCGAGGGAATTCGTCACCGGCGAAGCCACGAAGCAAACTCGACCCCAAAATCAAGACTTATTAAGGACATGAAATATACATATATCGATTGAGTTATATCATCTAACATCTTCGAGACTTCAACTTCTGGATAGAAGATGAACTATGCGAAGGTATGGTAAAGTCATATAGATCTTTAAGCACTCAAGTAAGTTTAGGTTCTTGCTTTGCCGGAGAACAAATTCCCACCGCCTCGTATCGAAATGATCAGAGCTGCATGAGATGGGTTCTGGATGTAGCGTAAACAAGGGAGCCGAGCATCAGGCGAGATCATGCAAGGCTGAAGCCGAATTTCTTGGCGTCTTCTTGTCCAAACTTTCAACCAGCTGTTTCCAACTCCACCTCTATCTCTTAAGTCAGCAGAACGCCAAATCTCGAAACATCGCAATGGCAATCAAAGATATTGTCACCGATCCCGGTCTCAAGGCCGCATTGGAAACATCATCGCAAGCCCGAGAGCAAGCAGTCGCACTCCTCGACTTCGTCTCGAACCAGCCTGCGACATCTGCGCCCACCGATGAATTCCAGATCCAAGTCTCCAGACAGCAGAAGCTCCTCCTCACATACCTCGCGCAACTACGAGGTCTCCATCGCGATGCACATATGGCTGCTCGAGAGACGAAGGGCGTGACGGCTGAGGCGCGTCAAGAGGTTGATAAGCTACATCTCCAGCTCCAGAATCTCTACTACGAACAGCGACATCTGCAGGGAGAGATTGCAGCTTGTGAATCTTTTGAGTACGTTGCTTTCCACAAGTCGGACTTTCGCGAGAGCTAACTAGAATGTTCAGTCACAAGTACACGCAATTACCTCTCATTCCAGTCGAACAATTCCTCGCGGAACATCCTGAGCACGCGGACGCAGACGAGAACGCGCTTATGACTGCACGTATCGACCATGAACATGCGGGTCGTGAGGCTCTAGAGAGTCAGAGACAGGGTTTGCTGAAGAAGAAGCTTGGCCTCGTTGCGGAAAACAAGAAACGCAAGGACGATCTGGCTGCTCTTGATAAAGACTTAGAGACATTCATTGACGTACGTATTAAATTGTACGTTCCTGTTGATTTTGGCTAATGATGTTTTGCAGGCGGCGAAACCAATTATTGCTACTTTCGAGAAAGTTAATTGAGCGCCGAGTCAATTCACAAAGGGCAGATGCTTTCAGCTGCAAGCTCAGGATAGCAAAAGCTGTCACTCAGGCTGGAGGGAAGCGCAAAGTGCACTACACTATGCTGTCACATCCGCTAGACGGGATAGTGTGTACTGTACCATAGCTTCCCAGTCGTCCATCTGGCTGAATATGCGGCAGGGGCAGTATGACGGACGCTGACCTAGAAATGGTCGAATAGCAGTCAAGAGCAACACATACTCGTCTGCGAGTTGTTCCGTGACCTGCTTCATCGAGTAAGTCGCTTCTGCACAAGGTTCTTCACCTTAATGGTCATAGTTCCCGGCCTTCCGGAGATGCGATATATATACGACTCCAGGTACACGCGCAGAGGCACCCCATTCGAGCAATAAAAGCGATCTACAATTACCTCGTCTCCAGTGATCTCTTCCGACTTTTGACACTTCCACTTTTAAACATGCAATTCCTTCCATTTTTTGCTGTTTCATTCGCTCAAGTCCCGACTACATTCACAAAACAAGCTTATCTTCTCGGCCTTGTAAGATTCTATGTTGATGTATGCTTACCAGTGCGTGGCTGTCAAGTGAAGCCAGAGACTGGGGCTGTGTGGAGAATGAGCGAGTCTCAGCCCAGGGTTCTGACAGCCGTGCATCGCATATGGATAGCTGACCCTTGTTCATTATCGGTCTTTGGGCTGAAAAGTCGTATACCGAATGGGCTCGCTTAGCAGTGTACGCAAACAAAGGCTCGAAAACTCGGTCTCGGTCATGCCATCATCCATCATCGAGAACAAAGCATCCTTTGAAAGCCACAGATTGCCAGCTTATCTGATCGATGGTGATAGATGGGGGCCCGCACCCCACTTCCTCTCGAAGACTGAAATACCCCGCTACATTTCATCGAAACGTCTTCAGCGTGTAGCTGACTGCTTTACAAGAGCTTTCCCAATTATCCTTCCTGCTTTATCGCCTCTCCAAAAAAGTCCGGTTCAAATGACTGGAGATATGCTATCCTTGGCAGGTTTATATTTATTGCTTTTAGGTGCCCATCAGAGTGTTGCGCAGACTGTTTCGCCTTCGCGTTCTTCGACCTCGAGTGCGCCAGCCTCAACACAAACTGTCAATGTCGGCGCTGTGAGAACATCTATTTTGGCTTCGTGTATCATATTGGCATACTAATAATTGGCAGGCTGGATTTGTCTTCTCTCCGGCTTCGTTGACAGCCAAAATTGGAGACATAGTTGGTGGGAAAACTGCTCTAAATACTCGTGGAGACTGGCTAACTGTTTAGAATTCCGTTTCTATCCTCTGAATCATTCAGTAGCAAGGGCAGATTACAGAAATCCATGTATGTCGCCATCACGGCTCAAAGATTTGCGCTACTGACGGTGTTGAAGCTGACTTAGACAAGGTATTCCCTACGAGGTCGTCGATGTTGGGAGAAAAGGGTTCTGGAGCGGATTCAGGCCCGTCAACGTAGTATTGTCAGAAGTGAGCCTGCTCTATGATACAATCGCCTCACACACACTGATTTTTGAAGCCTCCAAAGTTTAGTGTCTTGATCAATGATACGGAACCGATTTTCTTTTATTGTTCTGCGCCAGGCGCCTGCCACGAAGATTTAATGGTCGGTGTCATCAACCCAAACTCGACGCAGACTCTCGAAGTTCAAAAAGCATTTGCACATAACTCTACAGTGACGTTCAGTCCGGGAGAGAACTTCCCCAAGGAAGAATTAGATCCTACGAAGACCGCAACGCCATCCTCACCATCTGCGACCTCTGCTCCCACCTCGGCGACCGTGACTGCCGTGCCCTCACACTCACATCCAGCTTTATCCAGTGGGGCGATTGCAGGAATAGCTATAGGAGGAGTAGCAGTCCTCCTCCTTGGAGGTGCACTTATATATCTCTGCGGTCGACAACGCACTCTGGGCGAAATAATTCGAGGAATAGGTCATACCGCCCACCCGCAACCGCCGCCATCCTACGCTCCCAAGCAGGGACATATGTCCATGGCATCCTATGCCAAATCTCCAAACCTAGGAGTAGGTCACGATCGATTTTCTGCGCAGGGAGGAGGTTATTTCAGTGCTGAAGATGCAAGTTTTCGATCGAGAAGCCCGCCGGTTGATGATGGTATGGAGTATGCTCCTTTAGGTAGAAGTGCGAGTCCAAATCGCACAGGGAGCCCATACGTACAAAGGCCGGCGCCGCAGAGTCTAGCGATAGGTGCTCCGACGCCTGTGACGTTAACGGATAGATCGACGTCTGAAACGATTGGTGGCAGTGGAGGGTGAGTTTTCATTTCCTTTACTTGATCTTGCCTTCGAATACCAGATGTTTTTTAGTATGACGCTGACTTAATATTACAGAGTTCGAAGAACGCCATCTCAGGTTGGCCCCTATGAGCTTGCAGAGAACGACAGAAACTACACGCCATATTCGAGTCCGAGGATAGGATAGGATCCTTTGCAGGTATGCAATTTTGCGATTTGACATAGCGGCTATATAGGTCTGCTTTTTGTGGCAGTAAGAGATTTTCATTCTGGCTGCTGTTTATATGACTGATTGAAATTCATCTGTGTTTATATCCTCCTAATTTCAGGGGAGATTTTCGACCGCTTCATATGACTCTATAAATCCCAGGCGGATCCAATTCTTGAGCGGCGAAGCGAGACCCTTTCGTGATATAGAGTCATCAAAAGGGTGTATCACTTGTCATTCAATGCCGTGAAGGTTCTGCCGACGCTGTAAAAGTAACACTTCAAAGTTGTGTAAGAATCTCATGACTTCAGTAAGTGACAATTTCTAGCAAAGTGTTTGCTTCACTGGAGACAATTTGCCCATGCTCGATCACCGATGCATTATACGCTGCGTTAATAGATCTCAATGATACTGAAGTCTAGTAAGTTGAGCTCAATTCGTATTTACCACGGCCATCAACCTTCAAATTGACGAAGGCGACCTTCGCGATTAGGACAGACGTCAAACCCTTTGCCGCAATTACCTCGTATCACTCCAACTGGTACCATCAAAGGCAGTAGTATCAGGAAAACTTTTCACCTTATTCAAAGTAACACACTGTCAGGCCCTCGATCTTTGAAACGGATGAACCAGAAGCCTTGACATTATGTTTGCGACAAGGCCGTTCTCGCTTATCAAGTCTATCAACAACCCCACTTCGAACACCTATTCCGTTCGCTTTTCTTCCTAAAACAAGAATATCGACGATTTGGTCGGCCACAGCACAGCAAAGCATTGCAATCATGTCTTCCCACGGCGAAAACTTCCCCGACGAAGAGAGAAACAACTTGGACCATAGAGGTGCAAGTCAAGGAGAAAGCGATGTCGAGAACAGTGGTCCTGGTGGAAGTGAACCCGTAGGAGATGATGGCGAGAACGATGTATCGGGAAGTCTTAACGGTGATGGAAGACTCGGTGTTTTGGTCCTTTGGATGGTACTGGCGAAGTCAATGGCGCTGTCTGAGAGCCCGTGTTGCGAAGCAGGGTGGAAGGGAGCTAGCGAGAGTGCTCAAGACTTTCGTCTTACTTTGCAGAAATCTAGGGTATGTCTCAATGGTGCCTAGCTTTGCAATTACACTCCATATGCAAACAGATATTCTGTGACAAATAACTCAAACGGAGTGTCTCCTGGTCAATGGCGTAGCTGTGCTGAAATGGTTGTTTTAATTCGTGTCTAGTATTCTTTCTTGGCTTCGGCTTCCGCGATAAGAGATACCTAGTGTTCTTAAGTATGATTATAAATGAAAAAAGAATCGGCACTTCTGCGAATATCCTACCTTTACCCACCAAATCACGTAACAGAGGTCGTCCTTATCATGATGATGCCTTGCCTGGTGTGGTATTTATCCGGCTCACTCACTGTCTCAAAGTCAGCAAACACTCCACATTCCCACCCTCCTCTGTTTCTTCCTCCACCTAAGAACCTTTTCCAAATGAGGAAAAGAAAAACGGTACTTACTACCTCCATCAGCAGGTAGCATCTCCTCATCCCCGTTGCTCAAATAAGCCTCAGCCAATGTACAATTCCCACCATCCACAAACCCCAAACCCTCATAAAGCCTCTTCACAATAACATTATTCGGGTGAATCATGATCCTAACTCTGCACCTCTCCCGATTACCTTTCAATTCCGCAAAATCCATCGCAGCTTGAATAAGCATCTTCGCTATTCCCTGCCCGCGATGCAGAGGACTGTTGTACACAGCCGTTATCTGCCATTTACTTTCCTCTTCATCTTGACCTCCAATCGGTCCTCGGCTTTCGGGAATCACAAATTTGGAGGTTGTGAAGGGGCCGAGGAGAGTTAGACTGCCGATCCAATCTCCTGCGTCGATGGTTTGTTGGGAGGGCAGGGCGGACGAGGAGTAAGCTACTGCTACGAAAGTGTGCAGAAGTGTTCTTTGTAAACGAGACAGCCATTGGGAAGACGTGAACACAGACTCTATGGCAAATGTCGAGCTGAATGCTGAGCTTGAGACTGTGAGTGCTGACAGTCTGAGAGAAGCGAATTTACCCGCGAGGAAAGGGAGTAGTGTTGCATCTGGACCTGAGGTCGGGAGGTGATGAATTTTGTACGTGTAGGCCATTTTGTGGAGAAAATAGCAGGCATGATTTACGAGATCAAGATTTCATGATTAACTATCTCTGAGCGGGCCTAGATATTTTCTTATTATTTGCTTACTTCTTAAAATGCTGGTGCCACGAGTCGATTACTCATCCGCATATACATCCAAACACTGCAGCGAACCTCGCATTTTAGAACGAATCAGAAGGGTCAACAAACGTGAAAATACACTATCTTAGGTGAAATAGGAATCATGTTGGGATGTTACGAAGATAGGATCATACGAGCTGCATCATTACATGTCGTTAATAATAGGCAAGGAAGTCGACATTTGATACTGGCCGAATGACTGTTGTGAACTATCCTAGATCTGAACACATGGGAAACATGCTATCATAGACGTCCTTAAGAGCAGGGGCAACTATTGACAGAGAACCCCATCCTTGCAAAGCAAGTTCACGAAGTGCCTGGACTTGTGCATTATGCTCTTACTTAAATCAATGTCACAAGTTATGCTCATGGGATCCGGCGTTTCAAAAGGCAGTAGATTGCTTTAGATTATATACATTTCGTTCTTAGTCAGATTTCTAGCTCTGAGTAGGCATCGATACGTCAGCAGACTTGGAAATAGCATCCTCGCTTCTCCACAAGCTTGTGACGGTTTTTAACTGAGTGTAAAAGTTCAAACCTGGCTTTCCGTAGAAATTGCTCGCTCCACCTCCTGCGATACTCTTCTTGTTACCGGTGAAGGAGAACATGGGAAGAGGGACTATACGAAAGTTAGCACGCGTGATCCTCAATATCTCGAGATCAGCTCTTGGATCAGGGCGGAAAGAACTTACCTGGGATAGGCACATTGATACCAACCTGCCCAGCCTCGATGTTCTTCTGGAACGCTGTGGCTGTTGCTCCAGACTTTGTGAAGATCGCGACGCCGTTTCCGTACTCGTTGGCGTTGATCAGATCGATTGCCTCATTCAAAGAGTCGACGTTCAAGCAGACCAAGACTGGGCCAAAAATCTCCTCGGTGTAGCACTTCATATGTGGCTTGACATTTGTGATGATGGTTGGACCGACCCAATTGCCGTTAGGGTATTTATCTGGCTTGTAACCACGACCATCCAGTAGGATGGTTGCGCCCTCCTGCTCAGCAGTGGAAATGAGGTGCTCGATCCTTTCCTTACTCTGGGGTGAGATGACTGGTCCCAAATCCGCACCATCTTCAAAGCCACCATTGACTTTGAGAGACTTGGCGCTCTCTGCGAGCTCCGTGAGCCACTCCTTGGTTTCGCCAACCATAACCAGTGTGCTGAGAGCCATGCAGCGCTGACCAGCAGCACCGAAAGCAGCGCCAACAATAGAATTCAGTGCATGCTGCTTGTTGGCATCTGGAAGAATGGCTGCGTGGTTCTTGGCTCCCAAGTTTGCCTGGACACGCTTTCCGTTCGCCGATCCGCGGGTGAAAATGTATTCTCCAGCTCTGTTGCTTCCAACGAAACTGATAGCCTTGATAGATGGCTCATCGATGATGAAGTCGACGGTCTTAGCAGATCCATGGATGATGTTCAGAACTCCAGGTGGCATACCAGCCTTCTCGGCAAGCTCGGCGAGAATCATAGCTGCTCCAGGATCACGTTCCGAGGGCTTGAGAATAAGGCAGTTTCCTGTAGCAGTAGCAATTGGGATTGACCAGAGAGGAATCATAGCAGGAAAGTCTGGTCACAGTCAGTATAATCCGAGCACACTAATTCAGATGCTTACTGAAAGGGCAAGTGGCAGCCACGATACCCAATGGCTCTCTATAGCTTCTTGTTTCCATATCCTTCGCGACCTCCAATACCTCACCCATCATTTGCTGGGGAATGTTGCATGCTCCCTCTGCAACTTGTAGTCCTCGAAGAACATCTCCTTTGGCGTCTATTACAAGTCAATTGTATTCATTCTACGTATTTGATTTGGACTTACCAGCAAAGGTCTTGCCCTGCTCCAAGGTAATGCTGGCAGCCAATCTGTCCCAGTTCTCCCTCACCAATTGAGTGAACTTGAACATGATCTGCTGCCTCGCCATAACACTTGTAGCCTTCCATTCCGGCCATGCCTTCTTCGCGCTCTCAACTGCAGCCTTCAGCTCGGCATCTGTGTTTTGTGGAACTCTTGTTACGAGGTTGTTGGTTGCGGGGTCATGTAACTCGATGAACTGTGTAGCTTCCGACTTGACAAACTTGTTGTCGATGAAGTATGGTGTATCTTGCACATCTTGAATCTTCTCATGTGTAGTAGGATAGTTATCGGCGGAAAAAGCTGAAGCTGCTACGGGCTTGAGGTGCTGGGCCGTGGCATGGAGTCTTCGTGTTGCGACTTTCGAGTTATTGACTGCGGAGGGCATTCTGAAAGCTATTGTGGAAGCTGAGGATCGTGCTGCTGCTGCAGAAATGCCCCTGGTAACAGCTCGACGCATTTTCAAAGGATAACAGAAGCTTAGAGTTTGTTGCAAATGAATGCAAGCATACTCTAGAAAGAGTTGAATGTCAGAACCCACACTAGCTGATCAGCTTGGGCCGAAGCTGTGTTCGGGGAAGTGGAGCGAAATCGGTCGACAAGTGGGAGGTGGGGTATGGGGAGAGATCGACGGCAAATATAGGTAGTTATCAAAGTTGGGATTTCAAATGTTACAAGAAGGCGTAGGAATATCTCGCTCTACGAATTCTTATGTACGGGAATTTCTGGTTAGTATAACGTGTCAATATATTGATTTTTAGAAGGAATGTATCTTAGAACTCGGCTAGAGGCGGTCGACAAGGCCGAGGTCCAAGCACTTTTCCAAGCAGTAAGTCAACATTTGTTTATGAAACGCAAATCACATTTGCTACAGATTTGTAGTTATCCCAAGGGAGTAACAACCAACCCGAATACAGTGATGGAAGTTCTAGTTAAGAGGATTGTTCCCTTCAAACATTCGGTGGCGCTCTGCCTAGTCAGGTTCGAACCTAGAACAGTTATCCAGAACTTCGAGATAATGTCCAGTACTATTGATGACCTACTCCGATACCAATCACCAGTAGAAGGAGAGTACATTAGCGATAAACGATTACCTGAATCTAACATTTGGCCACCCAAAGAAAAGCTATATCAGGAGCTCATCATGCATGTACCTAGTCAAACAGCATGTGAAATCATTTTCTTCTCGGACGACAGCTGTCTCTACGAGATACAGAGCACAATGTCGAACACGAGTACAACATTTCCATACACATCTCAAGGAATAACCAAGCGAGAATCAACAACTTACTCGTGCCTCTATCTATGTGGGTGGGCCATCACATGACAGTATATATCTTCATATGCCAAGCCAAGCCCACCCTTGAGCCTCGAACAGGATGTGATCGAATTCGAATTCGCAAAAACAAAACGTGCCTTCAAATCCAAGGAGTAATCAAACATTCCTCCTCCCACTCGTTGACAACTAAATTATATTCAAAATTAAGATCATGGCATCTCCACCCAAAATCTACCTCGCCGGCCCTGATGTCTTCGAACCCAACGCCAAACAACGCGGCGAAGACCTGAAGGCTCTCTGCACAAAACATGGACTTGTTGGTCTATTCCCATTAGACAAGGAAATCACAGCTACATCACCCGGCAGTTTTTCTCACGCAGACGCAAGTAAGCATAAGATTCCACCAATTCTATCTGGTCAAAAAGTCTGAGATATTTGATCGGAGCACACATCTCGTGAATGATGTCTTCAGTGCAAGAAGTGTAGATGTGAACAATTTTTGGTACCAGACGCTGACTTCGAAAAGTCCGCACAGCAAACATGAAATTAATATCCTCATGTGACGCGATCCTCGCAAACATGACTCCCTTCCGGGGACCCTCAATGGACGTAGGAACAGCTTATGAGATGGGTGTTGGTTCGGCTCTGGGAAAGATCGTCGTAGGGTATACAACAGATGGGGGCATGCCGTATGTGAAGAAAGTGGGAAAGATGTGTACGATTCAGCGGGCTGAGGACGGATTTTTGAGAGATGAGACGAAGATGTCTGTTGAGGAGTTTGGAGTGAATGAAGGAGGTGGGTTGGTGGATAATCTAATGATTAGTTGTGGAGTTGAGAAATTGTGTTTCTCGGAAGAGGAGGGCCTAAGAGCTCTTGCAGAGCTTTTGAAGGTAGCGAAGTAATAATAGAACTGAATGAAGCAACGAAGGAAATGTCAAAGTAGATTTCGGCAATTCAAGCATGTGATCGTATTTGCAGCCATGTTACATGCGTTCGCTGATCTGATCTTTGTAGCTATAATCATTACGTAGCTAAATGTAAACCAGGAATCCTGATGCGCCTTTGAGCGCCCCAAAGTTTGACCTGCTGCCAATGCTAAGCCAAAATGCCAAAGCCAAAGCCAGTCACTCCGGTGCTCCCTATGTTTACAATGTAAGGCAAGCAAGACCCAAGAAGAACAAACACTAAACATCAACCTCGTCATCTGATTCCTCCGCATAACCATTCACACCTCGCTTAGCTCTCCTGTCTCTCGAAGGACTAGCAAATTCTTCTGGAGTTGGTATGCTCGGGTGCTCCTGTTCGTAGACCGCTCGGTAGGCGAGGGCATCTTTATCCCACTGACCAGCCTTGAGGTTGTAGTCTGCCAACGCATCTGCATATGCCTTCTTCTGTACCTCTGCTCTCTCATTGTAGGGCTGTTTTTCCTCCTCGGAGGCCTCTTTCCACATCTTTGTGACCATCTTCTTCACTTCATTAGGAATTGGTTTCCCCTTGCCCGGTCTTCGGCCTGTCTCACACTTCTTCTTTGCCTCTTCCCATTTGTCCTTACTGTACATGCGGTAAGGATTGGCATAATTATTCGCAGGCTTCCAAGGTCGGTCGCCTAGCTGAGCGTAGATGGCATCCCACACCTCGATCTCGTATTTCTCGAGGCGCGCTTGTTTTGGGTGTTTTGGGCTTCGAATGGCATCCGACTTGCGTTTCATGGACGAAGAGTTGGGTAAGATCAGAGGCTCTGGTATGTCTATTGGGCCTAACATAGATTCCAGGACTTCCGAAGCCGCTCTTAAACCAGAAATGTACGCACCATGGACAGTTGCTGGGTGCGTGCCACAAGTATGTTCACCAGCGAAAAAGAGGTTGCCAACGGGCTGCGCCATTACATCGTAGTCATCAGGCTTGAAGTTGGGACCTGTGTAGGAGTAGCTTCCATAGGAGAACTGATCATGACCCCATCTTGTGACAATTGATTCAACAGGTGAGGGGACACTTGCACCGAAGACGCATCGCAGAACTTTGGTAGCCTCAGCGACGAGTAGATCGTTCGGTGTGCTCTCCGTCGAAAATGCGGCGTCACCTGCCATAAGAGCAAGCAGGGTCGGTAAACCAGTCGTGTTGGTCACATTGAACCATTGGAAAAACCGACCTCTTTGGGAGAAATATTCGGATTGCTCGAGGGAGAAGCGATTTGCTGGATTCCGAAGTGTTCCGAAGATGTCTCTAGTCTCGTCCCAAAAAGCCTTTTCATAGACTAGCACAACTTTATTGAGAACACCGTATCCTATTCTCTGGATAGGGCCCATTTTCCATTCGGGAAGAGCTGGTTCAAACGTGATTCTCTGCTGCTTCAACACGCCCAAGGGGATACTTGAGACAATGTAATCCGCTTCAATCTGTTCGCCATCTTCACACTCGATCAGAGACGGAGAGTCATTCGTGTCAGGTTTGTACGTCACGCGTCTGACTTTTCTCCCTTTACGAACAGTCAGTGGCTCTGGACAGTTCAGCAAACCTCGCGGAACCTGCTGATAGCCACCGGTGACCATAGTGTGCTTTCCTTCCCACTCATTCCCGGTATCAAGATCCCACCCACCCAGACTCAGCTTATTGCAAGTAACCGCGTTACTGTATTCGAGGTTGGCAACATGCCAATTGATCAATTGAAGATCAAGAGGGGCAAAATCGATTATTCTAGTATATTGTCGAATAGCTTCGTCGAAGACCAAGCCCAAGGTGGCGTATCTTGAATTCACCACAGTCTCGAGATCTAAATCTTGCTCAATTCCAATTCCATCTCGAAGTCGCCAGCCTATCTCTTGAGCTTTGTAAGCGGCCGTATGTACAGCAGGAATACCTGGTTCCAAATGTGCTCTGCCTGTGAGTCTATCTGAAGACACAGGAATCATTTGTTCTGATGGAGCATGAGATCCATCTTTGCTGGAATTTGCTATTGAAGTCGTTGCATCTTCAACTTCGCCAATGGTCCTGGTTCCTTCCGAGCTATTCTCCCTGCCAGCATCGAGTAGATCCTTGTCGCCATCGATGGCAGGGTGTGTAGGAAGCTTGAATTTGTATTCGCTAACACGGTCTAGGATGTAATTGAACAACTTCTCCGCGAATTGATCGCGATTGATATCAACAGGCCTTCCAATGGCGTCGTAAATCGTGGTATCTGGCTTCAAAGCGTGATATGGTAACGCGAGTTGACCTCTGACAATGATGTTCAGAGGGTTACCGCGATCAAAGCCAGTAATAATCATGCCTCCCATTTCTGCAGTATGCCGACTGCCATAGCTCAGTGTGGGGTATTTCGGTTTCGACTTCAAAGCTTTGGAGTAAACACGTCCGCCGATCCTGTCTCTGCCTTCCAATACAATGACTCGAGGTGGATCCTCACCCATTGCTCGGAAGCGCTCTTCAAACTGAGAGAAGAGACCCTCTAGCTGTCTTGCGCAGCCCAGACCAGACATTCCAGCTCCAAGGACAGCGACGGTTCTACGCTTCCGCTTAGGAGCTCGTGGCTTCTGTTTCTCTCGCTTGGTCTCGATGTGTTCCAGGCAGCCATAATTGATATAACCTCGTCGTACCAGCCACTCATAGCAAATACTAGCTGCATCAAACCAACGGACGTCTTTTGCGCATCCCACAGCTTCATCTCTCATTACGCCGATCATAGGATTCCTCGTCCACAGTCTCAGAATGCCATTTCGGATATTGAGATATGTTGTAACTTGTTGATGACTGATATGCTTTCGCAGCATTGCATGCTCCTCAATATGAAGACTATACGGGTTCAGGCGCGAGGACTCTGCAGCTGCGATACATTGTCTCGCATACTCGCTTGGAGTGAGGTCAGTGGGTATCGAAACTTTAGGACGGACATCGAATTTGTCGCGGCGTTTCGCTGATTGCGACGCTTGTTTATGTGTCTCCTTCGAGTGTGCATCGAATCCTGTTGGCGAGGTTGCTTTGCTTGATAGCGAAGAAAGGGCCGATGAGGCGTCGTCAATATCTGTATTCATTGATGATACCATTGAGTCTCTGGCACTCTCGGGTCTCAGATGCAGACTCCCGTCCGAAGTGGACTTGATCTGGTGCTCAGCTCTGAAGTGAAAGTGTTAAAGCTGGTTTATAGCGAGCCCAGAACTACTTTGTCGAGGCATGAAACTCAAATTGGGAAGGAAAGCGCGAATACTTACTGAAGGGCATTTAGCTTCGGATCCGTTGGCATAGCACGGGATCCATATTGAGCACTTAGAGAGTAGACCTCATCTGTCGAATCCACAACTATGGAATCCATTTGTTCAGATACGTTGATTGTGCTTCCGTAATTTGAAGTTGATTCTGGTGTGCCAGCAGAAGACTCCATTTCCATGTTTGATGATTCGAATATGGAGAAATGCGAATCCAATTCTTGTAAACCCATCAAATGAAGATCGTCATGTTGAGCGATGTGAGTATCCATTGTTGCTGCCATTTCAGGAATCGTGAGCCCTACGACTTATTGAAACTATGGCAATATATGAAGGGTAAGGTAGTCGGGTAAGGGCTCGGCCTGGTCAGCTACTCGAAAGCCCCCTTGCCACTTGATATCACTCCTCCACAATTTCTTCACTCGGATATCATCGAAATTATTGACTGCTAGATTCTTCACAAGTCTAACAGGATGAATTTGCGTCAGTTCATTTCTTACAACACTCTTGACATTGACATATGTATCACCACGTGGGAATGGTCTCACCTGTCGCATACGATATTGTCCCGATATATATGTCCACCCCACGAATGTTATGCAATCTACGTGGTCGTAGCGTCGTCGTAACTTCTTTGTTCGTGAAGTAGAGGGCTTGCGTTCCAAGACTCGAGGTTGTTCGCTAGGTGGTTGGGTGGTTCGAGGGGTGATATCGCCTTCTGAGATCTTCAGCTAGATGAGGGACAACTTCGCGAGAGTCAAAGCGGAGAATCACGTGGAGCCTTATTTTGGCAACATCACTCCTCTCTCCAGCGTTGCATCTTTGGTCGAGGCATCTAATAAGCAGGGATTATCGAATCCACCATAAAGGTCACTTGTTCTCACATTATGCATAGTCATCATTATTACATTAATATTAATTAATTCTTGCGGTCATCCATGATGGGCCTGGAGATTCTATTGCTCTACCACAACATTCTTTCCTAGCGTTGCCTTCTCAATAGCTGTTTCCATGATCCTATTCCCGTTTATGATAGAGGTGGTGCAGATGATTATCTGTTTCCGTGCTGCAAAGAGAAAGTTAGCATGGCGGATCAGGTATGAAGAGGTAAGAAGAATAGCATACCTTCTTCTTTCTTCGCAATGAACCTCAGCGCAGCAATTTCCGTGAAAGTTATCCCGCCCAGAAACACAACGAACACGGTCTTCTTTTCTCCACTACCGGAGAGGAGGGAGCGCGCCTTCACAGCTTTGTCCTCTCCTTTTTGTACTTCATCGAAGTTTTGTCCCCTCACATGCTTCACTGCGTCGTCGAAACCCCGCCAGCCTTGAGAAGCTCCGCCCGTGGCCACAGCAGCTGGAACGGTCGCGCTACCGCCTCGAGTAATGGAAGCGAGATATGATTTCTGCAGTATACATTGTACCAGACGCACGGAAAGCGGCGCATATCCGCTGTATACGTATGCGATATCGTTTGGATCGTGTTCGTTGACCTCATCCACAATGAGCCGAAGAGCTTTACGCAAGTATGTATAGTTCGTTTTCGTTCCAGTGTTCGAGGTTCCTCCGGTCATTGGGATCATGGAAGCCATTGGTGAGCTTCGAGAAAGTAGCAATTGCAGCTTTTCGAGCGCATCGAGTGTAAGGATATGCTGATAGCCATAGGCTTGGAGGATCATCCGTTTGAAAGCTTCCATCTCACGAGGTTTGATGCCACCACTAAGGCATGATTCAAGGCACAAAATGCGTAGAACTTCTGAGAGAGGAGCATTTCGCGCAATCAATTCCTCCATAGCATCATGCTGGGAAGATGGATCTGCACCAGCTGCCAAGTTCTGTTGTACCTCGAGTAAGCGACTAAATTGATCTGTTCGCGTATGATTCATAATTTCTTCGGCAAGCCCTGTATGAATCTTCAAGCTCTGCTGCTCGGCCTGATATCCTGGCAATTTGTTCACAAAATCTCTCAGCTCTGCCGTTGACTTGTTGCCATGTCTGCGTTCGTAATCAGTTTGGAGTCGCCTGGCAACTTTATTCAGAAGACTTCCAACAATCGCGAAATTTGTGTCCCTCAGCTGCTCGTAAAGTTTGTCCGAAGAATCCAGTAAGATTTTTCGTTTCTTTGGTTGTACAGCTGCACTGACTGTTTTCGAAGATCCAGATGCAGGCTGCGGAGCAACACCTACGATTGATGAATCTATGTCGGCTTGGTTATTCTGGATCCCTACGACCTCATCAATCAATCCTTCATATGTCAATTGAGTCAAAAGAGGCGTAGCGTAATCCACCTCGCGATCGATCACGATGAGGCTTTCAATTGTTGCACTCGGCGTGAGCCCCAACCGGTTGCTCTCATTTGTATCTTCACCTGCTACCAGTTCTTGTCGCATTCGTGCGAGAAGATCGGCAAGCTTCTTTGCATTGTCGCCCTGACCAGTGATACGAGGAAAAAGTCCATGTTTTTGTTGTATCAACATCAAGGCACGTGCAAGTAGGTATGTGGGGGTGGGATCTCTCCTCAGATATAAATCCGAAAACGAATCGTCCAACTCAAGTGATAGTAGGTCTTTTTCGAGGGGTAAGAAGTATAGTGGGAATTCTGCGATGCTCGTGTCGCCTAGGACACCGGCTTCCTCAAGTATCTTTTCGGATACCAGAGTCCTTCGCGGAACCCAGAATATTGAAAATTCATGTCCTGTTTGACTTTCTCGCTGCATGCGCTTGATATGATCTACAGAAATATCAGCATAAGATGGCAGTGAACAGATGCATGTGAAACAAAAATGTCACTAAATTGAATGCCGTGTTATGCTTGAGTTAACCAATGTAGGGCTCAAGACTGACTAGGTAGAGTGGAAGCAGTCGTCTACGAAGTCTACTTTTAGAGCCCAATGCAAGGAGGAGAAGTCGCTGTGAGAGGAATGAAATTGAGTAAAACGTACCGGCTATAGATTGTGCGTGCTTTGCGCTTTCGCCGCGAGCAATGAATACAACATTTCGCTGGCTCACGTCCGCATTTCCATTCTCCAAGAAGAAGACTTTGTCTACTCCGTAGTCCTGAAGTGTCGAGAATTTGACGAATATGCCAATTGGACCAGCCAAAGATTTCTCAAGGACCAGATTTTTCTTTCCTCGCACCTGCAAGAGAGCGGGTCAGTTGAAGGCCTGTCTGGGGCGTGTCCTGACCGGCAAGTCAGAGGGAGCCCTTACTTACACCCTCGAGCAAGTACAGCAGGTCCTTTCGGGCCTTGTCTTTGATCTGGTCAGTATCGAAGCCGGCATGAGGAGCCATCTTGAGCTCTACATGAGGGCGGCGACGATGCGTGAGAGTGATGAACAACAGGTGAGTGCGGAGAGTGAACGCGGGCAGAGGAAGGCGGGCACAGACACATGAGATCACGGGCAAGCTCCGAGTAAAATGCGGTGCGAACCTTGAAATGACTGAGGTGCTGGATTATTGGAAGCACCAAAATTCCAGGATCCATTCTTCAGCCTCGCCTCGTCCAAATCAACACCCACCAATGACTCAGAATCCCAATATTACCCCTCCACAGCCTTTCCGACCTTCATCTTTTGCCTACGAGTGAATGCAGACTTTCCAGCGACAAATAACAAGATCTGCGAGATCAACAAAAGCTAAACAGCGTCAGCACCTACTTGCTCTATTTACTTCAGGCCGTGCAACGATCCAATATACACACAATTTCTCCACAACTGCAGGGCGCAGGACAGAGGACGACAAGATGGCGCCCAAAGGCCAGAAATTCGAACTGAAGACTGCTAAGGGGACGAAAGATTGTAAGTTGGCTTCGCTTCACGTGCTATGTGAGCCAGCACTTACAAGTGCTAGGGGAGGGAAAGGACATGGTAATTCGAGACAAGATCTTCTCCACAATCACCGACGTCTTCAAGCGCCACGGAGCAGTCACAATCGATACACCTGTCTTTGAACTGAAAGAGATACTGTCGGGAAAATATGGTGAAGACAGCAAACTCATCTACGACCTCGCGGACCAGGGTGGAGAGATATGTTCCCTGAGATACGATTTGACCGTACCATTCGCAAGATGGCTCGCCATGAATCGAGACGTCCAGAACATTAAGAGATACCATATTGCGAAAGTCTACAGACGGGATCAGCCAGCTATGACAAAGGGAAGAATGAGGGAGTTCTACCAATGCGATTTTGATATTGCGGGTACTTACGATCCAATGTTGCCAGATGCAGAGGTCATCAGAATCACTACCGAAGTCTTCGAGGGATTAGGATGGAAGGGAGCATATACCATCAAGTTAAATCACCGCAAAATCCTAGACGGTATTTTCGAAGTATGCGGAGTACCAACGGATAAAATCCGCACCATTTCATCTGCGGTCGACAAATTGGACAAATTGCCATGGACTGAAGTACGGAAAGAAATGACCGAGGAGAAGGGCTTAGAACCTGAAATCGCAGACAGGATTGGTGAATACGTTCAATTGAAGGGCCAGAAGGACTTGCTGGACAAGCTCAAGGCGGACGAGAAGCTTGCAGCAAACGAGTCTATGAAAGCAGGATTTGCGGACATGGAGCTGCTATTCGAGTATCTGGAGGCTTTCAGAGCTCTGGATAATGTCTCGTTCGACTTGAGCTTAGCACGTGGACTCGATTATTACACTGGTCTCATCTACGAAGTTGTCACAGAAGGGTCAGCTGGCTCAGTACCCGTCGCCACACAATCTAGCACCACTGCAGCAGCACCTAAATCCTCAAAGAAGCCTTCGAAGGCAGGAGCTGATGCGGATGAGGATCGCTCTTCGGATCCTAGTGTAGGCGTTGGTAGTGTAGCAGCTGGTGGACGTTATGACAAACTCGTCGGCATGTTCTCAGGCAAGAACCAGATTCCATGCGTAGGAATTTCCTTTGGTGTCGACAGAATCTTTTCGATCACAAAAGCTCGGATGGCTGCAGAAAAGAACGCCGTGCAGGTACGAAACAACGAGGTCGACGTCTTCGTCATGGCTTTTGGAGGAAAGGGCTTTACTGGACTTTTGAAGGAGAGAATGGATATCTGCTCTAGATTATGGGAGGCGGGTATTAAGGTACCCTACTTGCTGCTCAAAAAATAAATAATCCCATACTGACTAAGCCATAGGCCGAGTTCTTGTACAAAGTCAAGCCCAAGCTACCCAACCAATTCAAAGCCGCTGAAGTCAACGGCGTTCCCTTTACGATTGTCATCGGTGAGGACGAAGTCGCCCAAGGCAAAGTCAAGATCAAGGAGATGGGTCTTCGTGAAGGTCACCCGGAGAAAGAAGGCATAATGGTCAATTTGGTCGACGTCGCTGAGGAAGTCAAGTCAAGATTAAGAAGGAAGGCAGATCTTGAAGGTCTCTTTCAAGAGGCTGAGGGACTGAGAGTGGTTCATGGCATTAAGGGGGAGGCTGAGAAGACTACATCTGGAGAGGGCACCGCAACAGGCACTGAAGCTGAGAAAGCCGCAGGGAGCGCAACACCGGTCGTCGAATCCGAGAAGGCAGCAGATCCTAGTCTCGAGACTTCAAAAGCTCCAGCGGCAGATGATGCATCTGTACCAGAGCCAAAGAAACTCGCAGACGCAAGTCCGGAGTCGCTAGAGGCTATTGGAGCTGTTCCGGCGTCGTAGTTAATCAAGAAGAAGAAAGAAGAAATTTTCAAAGGGAGCGAATGAAATAGACCTGTACAAGTACATTATGAGCATATGAGTGCGTCCAAAAACGTTGGAGGAGGATGGAGCTCGAGGTAGATGAGCTTGGTGGGCAGCTAGAAAACGGTGGGTTGAGAGGCAATATGGCAGAGATACCAGGTGAAAAGCCGCAGACGGAAAAGCAATAGACAATCAGAACACGAATTCATACATACGGCTTTGCCCAGATGCAGCTGTCCTTGCGAGGTTCAAATCCCGGCCTTAATTTCAAAATGCTTCCACCTCTTGAATAATTATGTGCTGAAGAGTCGCCCAGGTAAACTTCGGGGGAAAATGTGAAGTGAAAGAATGTTTAGAGGTATTCTGATTTTCCTTTTCGGTGACTGATAAGCCAAACTAACGCCATAAACTTTGATGAAGAGTCTAAAACAGTAAGCCAAACGCCTTGCTAGAATGCCCGTCTCAAAGTGAATTCGAGTATACCATGTTCCCAGGCCCAGGACATATCCGGGTCCGCCAACATGCTATAGTAGAAGACTCCAACGGCGGCATTTTTCTTAAACAAGCCGTTGTTCGTATTGATCCAGTCCCTATACTCAACGCCATGCCATGCCATGTTCCAGCCAAAGCCTCTGAGGTAAAGTGTAACCATCCATCGTCGTGCACTAAGCATTTCGCATATCATTCAATTCAATCCAAGTCTCCCTTCTCTCTCACGCCAATATTCTTTCTCCAGCGTCGAGTTGATGCACCTCTTCCAAATGACTTAAACATCATTATCATGATAGTAAAAGTCAATATCTCTTGGTCTTCTCCTATTGTTCGCAACAAACGACTGATCTCCCTCAGGCCTCTCATTCTTAGAATTGCCAGTCAACATGCTCTGTAAAGACATGCATATGCTCTCTACATTCTGAACAGGGCTCCATCCTTGCTGTCCAAGAAGGTCGAGACAGATGATGCCATTCGAGTAGATGTGGGGGTGCATGGGGATGGGACGGTCTGGCTGTTGAGTGAATGTAACTTCGGGAGGTTCTGTACATGAGGGGGAGATTAGCTGAGGAACGTATGTATAAGAGAAACATGCAGGTCTAGCGATGGTATGTATATCTTCTTGTGTAGACGTACTTATAGGGGTCGGGAGAGGGGCATGGTGGGGTAAGTAGGTAGGCAGCGGACTTGCATGATGGCAAGTTTGCTTTGCTCGGGTAACAAACAGGGATTAATCTGAGTATAGGACGTACCAATTGGGTATTGAGGACTGAACTTGAACTTCAAGCGGAAGACTTTGTTCATGTATAGAGGGTTTGCGTCGAGGACTTTGATATCCAGTTGCCATTCTTGGAAGCCTTCCGCTACTACAAGCTCGATTCCAGGAGGGAGCGTGCCATGGATCTGAGAGAACAATCAGTAGCTGTTCCTCATTCTGCTTGGGAATCTTAGGTATGTAATGAAATGCATACCTTTGATAGCTCCTTCGAGAGCCGTTTCGTTGCGAAACTCATACTTGCTTGCCCTTGGCTCGGGTGGGTGTATTGCTTCGTCGTTGCGGCGCTTCGGAGTTACGTCGTTTATTAGCAGAATCTAAGTTACCTGTTCGGTTGCTTTGATCGGGTGTCTCGCAGATGGCAAGTGACTTTGGGAAAGCGTGATCGTCGTTATGGACTTTTTAAAGTTCGAGTTCAGCAGAAATCAAGCTTGACAAGTAGTGTACAAAGACAAGCACGAGAATAAGAACCAGGAAAGGCTGCGGAGAATATTTAGGGCGAGGCAGGAGCTTATCGATAGGCGACAGTCAGTGTACTGTAGTGTCAAGGCCCTTGTAATAGGACTGAACCGACTACCTGGGTAGTATTATCATGTTACGATGATATTTGATTCCTTTGCGTATGACAAACATCTCTGAATTGCATCAGCAAATATGAGTAACTTTGTCCTTTATCAAAGCAGTGAGCAAATGTAATTTATTTGTTGTATGGAAAAGACAAGACATATACAACGTGGTGCTACATAGGTACCTATGATCGATCTTCAAGACCGAACCCTTGATGCTCAGCCACTGCCTGCCCCTCCTATCTGACTGCCTGCGGCTGAGGGACTTGCCCACGTTGATGGCAAGGCAGACCACACAGAATCAGTACAACCTCTAATAAGACTTGTCGTGATTCAAAGATTTCTTGCTTCTCTTCAGTTGGATATCGGCATATTGGACTTTACTCATATCGCCATTGTTGTCGACACTTCTACTCTCCTTCACTTTGTATCAACCCCTCATCAGCTCACCCAGGCGCGAAAGTCAACAACAATACTACCAGCACTCTCAAACGTTTCCTTCCACTTTGCGCATTCTTCGAGCTTCAACCCTTCCTTCAGAAGTCCGCTCCGAGAACAGGGAAGGTGCTAGAGACAAATCACAGCACTTGAGCGCAAGAATCATAAGTGGCAGCGACGATGAGTTGTGAGTTTCACCCCGCACTTGACTTCCTGCCTGTCGCAGCGACTCCACGAACCATTATCCTCTGTATTAGCAGATGGCCAGACTGTGTTAGGGAGCGCTCAGTGTTCTCCTTACCTGGAATTTTCTCCCAATACCCCTAAAACCCTGGCTAATCATGGCTTTTCGTCCCGTTGAAGTCTCCAACATGCTCAATAAGCTGCACGGCCAGCCCGAAAGTTACGATAAGAAGTATGTCTGCGATCCATCACGACTAAGGATTTGCTAACAAGTCAGTAGAGCGAAATATCGATTTGGTCGAACACTGGGTGCTGGAACATATGGTATCGTTCGGGAGGCAGATGGGCCGACGGGCAAGGTTGCTGTCAAGATCATCCTCAAGAAGAATGTCAAGGGAAACGAGCAGATGGTCTACGATGAACTCGAGATGTTGCAGCGGATGAAGCACCCACATATCGTCAAGTTCGTGGATTGGTTCGAGTCCAGGGTAAGATAATGGTGGAAGTGCTGCTGAATTGGCAGAAGCTTACGAGATTCAGGACAAATATTATATCGTCACACAACTTGCGACTGGAGGAGAATTGTTCGATCGTATTTGCGAGCAGGGAAGGTTTACAGAGAAGGATGCCTCACAAACCATTCGGCAGGTTCTTGAAGCTGTTGATTACCTACACGACAACAATGTCGTTCACAGAGGTATTAATTACTTCTTCTTGCTCTATTCAGCGACTAACAGCAGCAGATCTCAAACCTGAAAACCTACTTTACCTAACACCTACGCCTGGATCTGACCTCGTGCTGGCTGATTTTGGAATCGCCAAGATGCTCGATTCCAAGGATGAAGTGCTAACAACAATGGCTGGTTCCTTCGGATACGCCGCTCCTGAAGTCATGCTGAAGCGAGGTCACGGAAAGCCAGTCGATATGTGGTCTCTGGGCGTTATCACTTACACACTGCTTTGCGGCTACTCTCCTTTCCGAAGTGAGAACCTTCAGGAGCTCATTGAGGAATGCAGCAGCGCCAGAGTCATTTTCCATGAACGCTACTGGAAGGATGTCAGTGATGATGCTAAGGACTTCATTGGACATCTATTACAGCCAGATGCAGATGACAGATCTACTAGCAAGGTATGCTTTCTTTCATATTGCTTAAGATTGCATCTCGCTAATAAACTCAATAGCAAGCTCTTCGTCACTCCTGGCTAAGCGGAGAGAATGCAACCGACCACAATTTGTTGCCCGAAATCAAGGCCTACATGGCCAAGGCCCGTCTACGCCGCGGTATCGAGATTGTCAAGCTCGCAAACCGCATCGAAATGCTCAAGATGCAAGAAGACGAGGAAGACGATGCGCCAGGACAAGCCGATGTTCCAGCCGATGCCAAAAAAGCAGCAGGCCAAGCTTTAAGCGGCGCAGATGCAGGTTCGAGCACAAAATCAGCAGATGCTGCTCCCGAGAAGAGATCTCTGAGTAAGATTGCCAAGGGAGCTATTTTCAGAGAAATTGTGTTGGCGAAGGTGCGGGAGATGAAGGAGGCTGAGAAGCAGGCACAGGTGGAGAAAGATGCACAGGAAAACGCGAAACATAAGAGTTCTTCTGGATAAGACAGCTCACTGGTGGACTTGATCGTTGAGAGGGACACCAGCTAGTTATTATATTTTTCTGGGACACACAGTTTTGAGCTGGTGTAGTCTAGTCTGGAAGGTCTGGTCTCTTCTGTATGGTTGTTCTAGAGTGCAACATCTCTTTTTCTCACGCTCTATCTCTCTTCTTTCTTGATGCGAATCCGATACCCGAATTAGGGACTTGTTTGTCGTTGGTTCTTCTGCGTTGATCTTAGCCAGTGACCATTATTCTGACCGCACCCAAAATTGCCGACTATACCCAGCACATGAAATGGTGAAGTGATGTCGATGATACAGCGTGCTGTGAATGCTGCTCATAGATGTGAGAAAACAGTGGTGGAGATGTGACAAGGAAGTTTGATTTGCACTCGATACTTCTATGTCTTCTGGAACGTGTAATTGGGCTGGATGATAGGACTGGGGAAAATAGGTTAAGGACAAGGATTTTGTGTGAGCGAAACGCAACAGAGGTATCAGTCACTGGTCACTGGAAATCACAATAAGCTTGAGTAGGTAGGTGTGTTCATTATATTTTTATTTTTGGGAATGAAAAATGACATTCTGTACTAGGTATCTGAAATAATCAAGTGGTATCATGTGCGACAAAAACAAACGTCGAGGCGGCCTCGCAGGTCAAGCATCGAAAAAAAGGCGAAGCCTCTAGAAGAAAAAGTATGAACAAAGAAGAGAACGCTAAAAATGCAACAGATCATCGATCGTCGTACAGAAGAAGGCAAAGAAAATGCAAATAGCCGAGTGTGGCTTCCATCGTATCCCATCTCATCCGTCATCCCGTTTCTCATCTCTCTCCTTCTCGTCTCATCTGTTCGCATGTCGTCAAGGCCGTAAAAACAGCATTCAGTTCATGGAGCTCAAGGTCGCTCATTGACCTCAACAAGCGCCTTCTCGCACAAGACGCGATACCGCTCGCCATCGAAGCGCTTCCTCTTCCACCCCATCCCCTTCAAACGCTCAATCCTCTCTCTGAGCTCAGATCTCTTGTTTTCCTTCTCATCCTCGTCTCCAGCTACAGCAGAGGCAACATCCACAGCAAAATCATACGCGTTTGACCGTTTCGGCCGTCTCGCATCCGCTAATGAGGAGATTTGGGAGTGGATGGACGAGATGTGGAAATTGAGCTGCGCTTTTAGGGAGGTGAGGTGTTCGCGGTACCGCGAGACGGATTGGTGAAGGAAGAATGAGGAGATGCTGTCGCGGCGGCTGTCGCGAGGAGATCTGGATCTGCTTGGTGATCTGGAAGGTGAGCGAGAGGGTGATGCTGTAGGTGTGTTTGCAGAGGGTGGTGATGGGAAAGCGTCTAGGAGTGTTGATGCATCTGGTAAGATGCTTGTGTTTGGCTTTTTATTTAGATCGAGAGGAGTTTCGGAATCGAGAGTTGGGAGGAGGGAGAAGGAGACTTTCTTCTTGCGGGCTTGGAAGCGGTCGGAAGTGCGGCGCGAGGAGCTTTCGCTGTCTTCCGAGGAAGAAGAATTAGATCCGCTGCGTTTGAGGGAGAACTCTTCAAAAGTCGCTGAGTCGGGATAGGAGGAAGATGAGGTCGAGTACATGGAGGTGGCGGATGCTTGGGAGAAGACGGAGTCCACTGAGGAGCGGATACTGGATGAAGTAGATATGGAGGAGTGCGATGCGTGTCCATACATGGAAATATTGCGTGTAGCGAAAGCTAGATTAGGATCGGAGGCAAAGGAAGCGTATTCAACGAATGACTCGGCTTTCTGGTAGAAGGCGAGCGATTCTTGGAATAGTGGTAGCTTGCTGCTGGAGTGATTCGCAAGCGTGCTAGCTGTCATCTCTAGAGAGCTAGCAGCGAAGAAAGATAGGTAGATCGAGTACAGAGGATGAACTCCAAACTGGTATTTGTTAGGTTTTAAACTCTGATTGCAGCGCGTGGATCGAACTTACAGGATCTTTGATACCATCAAGTATCTGTTGGCATCTCATCGTACAGTGCTTGTACTGGCCTTTCGAATACAGCATCCTAACTTCCTCCATAACTACTGTCCACTCTGCTTGAGTGTATGGGAGAATGTTCAAATCGGTAACAGGTCCAGGACGATTTCTCTTGCTGGGTTGCGCGGGGTTAAGTGGTGCTGGTACTTGCACAGTGCCGAGTTGTGCAAGCGGGAGCAGAGGGAGAGATTTTCGAGACGTTGGTGAAGATCTTGTATCAGACATGATCGCCTCGAGTTTGAGTGGGATTAGCCGATCCATTGTGTTGGCAGTTTGGGTCGCTTGTCGGTGGCTAATAGCAAGGTGAAAATTATGATTGTTATTATTGTTTGTCTGGAAGTCGCTTGTACTTAGGGAGGCCCGAAGCGAATTCTTGGTACTATCAGCTCGCGCTCGTTCCCGTACTGAGCCGACGGAATGACGCTTGTGTAAGTTTCGAATATTGCCAATCTTTCCGTTTCCGTTTGAAGTGAGACCTGTGGGACTCTGGAGGGGCGGCGTTGGAGAACAGCTTGGAAAGAGCGAATATTGGGAAGAACGACGACTGATGGAAGACATGACGGCTAGGTATTAAATGCGTCTTGATGAGACGACGCTCGGCTCAGGAGAGAGGAATAGTAATAAGTGTAAGATAGGAGGCGACACCAGTACGAGTGACCGGAATCTTGCAAGGGACTTGGACGCAAATGAACGGTCCTTTCTGCAGGATTTGACTTTTGAGCTGCAGGAGACTGGAGTCTGGAGTTGAGCTGAAGCTTTAGCCTGTTCGTTCAGATGAGATGGCAAATGAAACGAAACATTAACATGAATCAGCTTGAACAGGATGCGTGCGCCATCAGGAGTACATATAAGAAAAGATGCAAAAAGGACGAGCCCCTCAAAGTAGCTTCGACTCTGTCAGGTATCGACTAAGATATCAACAAGCTCACTGACTCTCGAGCCTTGCAAGTTCGGCGCACACACGCCCAAGTCCCTTGTCCGCACTGCACTGCCATCAGGGATTTGAGGTTATCGCAGGAGTGTCTGCCTCGCAGGCCAATGACATGATGGCTCAGGCCCGAATCTCTGTGTGTGATCGGCTGAGTGTGGAGTTTGCAGCAGGGGAAAGCTGTAAACAAAACAACAAAGCAACGGCATTAGAGCTTGGCTTGCTTGGGCACGTACCGCTTCTGCACGTCTGAACGTCCAAGAGCTCTGTGCGCCCTGCATGCGTGCGTGCATCCCCGCATTATTTGTGAAAAGTAAGTCCCCGAGAGAGAGAGAGAGAGAGAGAAGGTCGTCTGAATTTCTGAGTGGGCTTGAAATGGGATGAGATGGGATGGGATGGCATGGCATGGCAATACGGAGCTATGATGGATGGGCATGGTATCGTGGGCTGATGGATGATTGTCAAAAGGGGAGACGTCTAGGGACGGCGATGAGAACGTGTGGTTCGATGCGCCCTGAAGATCTCCCAGCACCAGATTCCGACTTGACTTGGGTGATACCGGGTGTGTATTGTACCTAGTGCTGAATGAGAATATACATAGAATCGAGGATATCCATCTTATGCGATTGGACCTGACATGTCGTCTGTACTGTACTTCCTTTTTGCTCAACAGTAATCTGCCATATACGGGAGACCATCCGATAGATTAAACTCAGCCGGCAGCTGGAGAAGTCACGAAAACTTCTTTCCACTACCTACGCCTCCTGTATTCGGAGTTCGGGTACAGAGAGAGTGAGACCTTTCATGAAAGCAGAATAGTCCGGTGCTCAGACCCAAGCCCACTCATACCCGTCCGAGACATTTTTGTTTCTTGCTCGCCGGCTCGGGAACATGAATGGAATCAACTGAGTCCTCCTTTCCTCTGCCAGGGCTAGAAGAACTGCTTCGCGTGATGATTCCAATACTTCGGAGAGTTCGGGAATTAATGACATAAACTCCAGTTTCAAGATAAAGTCAAGATTTCATTGCGAAGTCACAATCCTGTTACAGAAACAGATTGTCTTGCTGCCCTGAGAAACCGATACTGTAGGTAGCTTTGGCCAGGCTCGTTTAGACAAGCTTGCAGTTTTCCGTAACTTGACTTCATAACTGTGTAAAAGTGCAAACTTATTATTACCTCCGTACTTAGCTACTAAAGGAAATAAGAAGGTGGCAAGTGGGCACCCTCAAGGCCTCAGGGGGGCCTTGTTGCTCGTCCCTCCGGCAGCTACAGTACCTACCTAGTACTCCTGCTTCTCCTAACTTCATTTCGAGTCTTTCACTCCACATGAAGCTAGCTCCGTTCACAGCCAGATTGGCCTGTCAATCATTGTTCAGACCATGGAACCTGGAGTTCACGGATAGCATTAAGGTACGGTGCGGTATCTACCTACTGTACCTATCTGCCATGTGTCATCTAGGCGAGTAGAGCCGACCAAACCTGAATTCCTAGGAAGAATGGAACCATATAACGTCGCTTAGGATACCTACGCCGTACGAATACAGCAACGAACTGCAGACTTGGCTAGTGCTGCCAAAATGTTAGTCAACTCGGAACTTTGGTATGTCGCAATTTGTCAAGTTGTTGTCAAAGACCAGCTTGAGAATCTTCCATGCAGTGCGTGCATGCTTTTGGGCTGAATTTGACACTCTAGTTCTACGATTGGTGTCAATGTCAACTTAGCTTCATCGGCGGTCGATCTTGCGGGCCCTTATTGTTTGCGCCACAAGCTTAGTTCCGATGGCACGATCTGAAAGTCAAATCAAAGTGGAAGGTCGATGCATACACAGTATCTTACGAGAATTCCATTAAATCTCTCCAGATCGTCCGAAAGAGCACGCTCACGTTGACTCGACATAGCAACAGTGCGAACACGATAGGTCTTCGGCGCAACTCTAAGTTCTCTGCGCAACACCTGTGCGGAATGTCTCATGCTGATCTGTGCTTGCCCAGCGCTCGCCTCGTCCGTTGTAATAATACAGCTCGGATATAGTTCATCCCCTCTTTACAATCCTACACTACAAAATTTTGGCACCGGTACCTGCAGCTTGACTCATGAAAAAGTGCTTCACGGGCCCAAGGGCATTCACAGCTCGAAGTCCAAAGCTCCGAAGGGGCACTAGGGGGCCACTCTCGACAGCATATAGCTTATGTAGCTTATCACATATACCGAGCAACACATGGTTAGCTGCATACCGTTCGGCATTGAATGCCTCCAAGGACATCTGGACTCCGATGTCCTGGCCATGAGTGACTGCATACTCGATAGTCTTTGACAGGCTCTCAACATCTCCTTGCCCTTGATTGAGGCCCTGCCCGGCTAGAGGATGGATGGTATGGGCGGCATCTCCTACTAAAGCTACTCTTTCTCCGATATATGTATCAGCATGGCGTAGCTTCAGTGGGAAAGAAGCCACGCTTCCCTCTTGGACGCCTGATGCAAGCTGTGGTATGCGCTGCTTATCGAAACTGGTGTGCTGTGAGCGCCATTTGAACTCCTCTGCCTGTCCCTCAGCTTGCGTATGCATATACGCCAGATCTACCGGCGAAAGCCTGAAAGCTGCATTGACCATAGCAATAAAGTCCTTTGCGCTCAAGGTCTTCAAGTGAGCTGCCAAATGAGGGGTTGTAGACCAAACCAGTGTTGAGAAATTTCCTGGTAGAGGTAGCATAGCCACCGGTCCCGTAGGCAAGAATCTTTGATATGCGGTCTTGACTTCCTCTCCTCCCCATCCATTGCCTTCCAGCTCGATCGTAGCTACTACTCCGTGCCTATCGTAGTCCCAGCCTTTACTTTCAATGCCCGCGAACGCCCTCACGGGACTATTCGCACCATCTGCACCAACCAGCAGTCTAGCAGCGAGTCTCTTCCCATCGCTTAGTTGCACCACAGGCCAGCTGCTGAGATCGGCCTCTTCACTCGCCTCCCAAAGCGCAATACCCTCTACTCTCTGCCCATCCAGGACCTCCACACCTCCTATCTCCTCAAGCCGTTTTAGCAGTCCGGAAGTGAGATTAAGGTTCTCGTTCATATAAGCAATCGTTCCACCTTGTTTTTCTCCTGGCCAGTCGAACTCGATCCTGGCCCCGGTAAGGCCATCCCAGACTTGCATCTCCTGATATGGCTGCACTCGATTCCTCTGTATATGACTCCATGCTCCGATCTTGTCGAGAAATCTAACCGAGGAAGGCGTGAGGGAGCTGCATCTGTTGGAGAATCGCCCTGGAGGGAGAGAGAAGGCTCGTGTCTTGCTGAGGTCCTGACTCTCTACCAGGGCGACTTTGAGGTTGGCGGTTGCGGGCGAGGAACCTGTTGACTCGATGTCAGCTTTCGATTCTCTATGCCGGTCCATAGTGGGAAGGATTTACGCAGAGCTGCTAGCAAACTGAGTCCTGCTGGCCCGCCTCCAACGCAGACGACATCATAGATCTCTGGTGTTCTTGATGTTGCAGAAGCGTAATTCCTCCTTTGACGGCCCAACTGTCGTGAACAAGTATTGCACACATAGGCGCCAAGCTGACGGGCAGGTAGTTTTCGCTGCAGATGCTTCATATTGTTGCGGAGTATTGAGTTGTTTAAAGCATATAAGGCTTCTAAAGTTGGTCCGCTATCCACCTTCAGCGTTCTACCATAATTCCCAGCACAAAATACGTCCGTGCTCTAATTTGACGCCAAAAGTCCACATGTTCACGTGCTCGCTGAGAGTGCCATGTGATGAGTTTGTCAATCAGGTGAAGAGGTACAGAACCGAAAGTTCATAGACAATGGATATTTGTTGGTGAGTTTTACTAATTGATTGTGCTATGCTCATCTAATCGTATCAAGCTTGCTACCTAGTCTGAAAAGCTTTGCAAGCCGCTGGTGAGGAGTTGTAGAGCTCCTCCGGAGGAACATGCCGCACTGAATAAGCAGCAGCAACCAATGCTGGTCCTGGGAGATCTTATTCTTGTGTCCAAGTTTTCCGTCAACCAAAACACAATTATGCGAGATGATTGCCTCCCCTAATACCCTCGCTCTCAATGTGTATGCAGTGTAATGTCAGTAAAAGAATGGCATGGGGCATCCCGAAGCAATATACAATGTTGTCGAACTGTTAACCTGTTTCATGTCAATCGGCGGCAGCGCGAACGAAGTAAATCAAGGATACGGGCGAGCTTAGAATTCCCACGCATCGTCGTCTCCAATTGATTCGATAGCCCAGGTGAACTTCTCTCGGAGTGTCTTGGAAAAGAGCTTCTCGATTGGGACGTTGAATTTGTTGACGAAGACAACTGTCAAGCGAGGATCAATGTAGTTCTATCTCGGTTAGTCAGTCATTTTAGAATCTAAGGAAGAAGTACTCACGATCTTACTTGTGCCGAGTGCTACTTCTTTGTTGCTCTCTCGGTCTTCTGTCTGAAGTCTCATAGTCGCAATACGACCATCCAACTTCTCAATAGCTCCCACGAACTTCTCAACTGTCGGTCCCTTGCCTTCGGCTTCGACCTTTTTTGTCTTGTTCTCCTTCTTGAACTTCTTCTCCAGCTCATCTGCATCCCCCAGTCGCTCCGTAAGTTCCTTGGCTTTCATTTCCTTTGAGCCATCAGCGACCAACTTCTCATTATCCTTTTGGAACTTCTTCTCGATCTTGGTGCGCATTTCCTGTACAAGGTATGCTTGATGCTCTAGAATCCACTCCTGGTCAAGGTCGCTGTCTAGCTCAAACCATTCAGCGCCACGCTTCTTCTTCTGCTTTGGATCGAGATCTAGGATCATTTGCTTGAGACGCCACTGTTGGTACTGAAGACCTTTGATGCGATCGGTCATCTTTTCCATCTGTGCCTCATGACCAGCACCGACAGTTCGTTTGTGGTTACACAAAAGGGCGACCTTTCGATTACAATCGTTGTAGAGTTTGACCTTCTCCTGCATAGTGATGTTGGTGTCTTTGAGCTCCGTCAAAAGATTCGACATAGTATATGAAGCGTTGTAGGTACGGAATACTTTGGCACTAAGGCCAGGCATGTAGCTGTTCAGATGCTTGTTCAGTTGGGTAGTTGTAAGGCGGTCAAAAATGTCATCACCCTCTTTCTTCGGAGCTCGCTTGAACATCTTCAAGTTTTTAAAGACCTTGTCATCGACCACAACCTCATCGTAGTATCGAATACTATCTTTTCCCAGGAAATCAAATATGACGGTGTTCGGAGGCTTGAGAGTGATGTGTTCATACTTCAGTGAGCAGCATCCAACTGTCTCGGCTTCGTTCTCGCCATCCTTCTCGTTACCAGCACGCAAAGCAAGTTTGTCGATCAGGTACACGGCAGTAGCTCGTTGACGGTCTGCCATTAGCTCGGCGCGAAGATCACGGGTGTAGTCCTTTCGGATCTGGTCGATATGTGCTTTCAAGCCACGAGCCTTCTCGAACTTCTTGAAGTCACTCTGTCCTTTGACACTGCTCTTAGCTGCCAACATAACATACTTGTAGGCACCGTTGATATTCTCTTGCCACATAGCAAGCCATGTAGCCTTGTTGTCGTGTTGGATCTTGCCCCATTTGTAGCCTTCCGGTGGCGTAGGCACAGTAGCCTCTTTGCCAATGTTGATAGTGATTTGATTCGGCAAGACTCTACGCTTAACCTTTCCAGTCTTAGGATGCGCACCACGTCCTCGAAACAATCCAGGAGGTTCGACACGGAAATTGCCGACTTGCTCTTTGCGGCCATCCCATATACATTGTGTGTATGGGGCCTCGGCTAGATCTTTCTCGGCCTTCTCGGCTTTCTTTTCAGCAGTTGAGCGCGCTTTTCTAGCTTGACTCTTGCCATCGTAGTAGTTGAAGATTTGCTTGAAGTCAAGCTTTGAAAATTGCTTTATGTCAACCTTCTTTCCATCGGGACCCTTCGCGCCCCCAGTCTTCTTCACCTCCTCACTAAAGTCCTCGAAGAAGTTCTTCTGGAAAGTTGGATTCTCTACATTGAGCGTGGAATTCAACATGGCTCCAAAAAATCCAGCGATCTCTTCCGCCTCGATTGACAAGGTGACGGGAATCCCATCGTACAGTAGTTTGACGTTTTTTGGTAACGGTTCGTACTCAGGTGGAAATATCACGCCGTTGTGCTGTAATGTTTCCCACTTGATGCTGTCATCTTCCTTCTTTGGAGCATCCCACCATCGGTAAACATCGTCAACTTCCTCAGTATCCTCCTTCTTTGACTTTCCGGCGTCTTTGATCTTCTTGGCGGGGGTTTTCATGAGTGGCGCATCAGAATCGGACTCGACCTTTTTGACGCCATTTACTTTCTTTGTAGCAGCCGCGCCATTCGATTTCCTCTTAGTCTTTGGCTTGACGTCCTCGTCATCGGAATCTTCCTTCTTGACCTTTTTAGCCTTCGCCTTGCTCTCCTTGGCCCGGATTGCCTTGGCTTCCTTCTCTGCCTTCTTCTCAATGGCAGCCTTCTCCTTTGCAAGCTTGCTGGTCAATGGTTCATCATCAGACGAATCCTCAGCACCAATATCAGCAGCCTTAGCTTTAGGCGGAAGCTTGCCTCCTCGCTTCTTTGCCGCCGCAAGAGGGGTGTCACTGTCGGAATGTGACTCGGCAGCTTTCTTGGTCTTTTGACGCTTTGCCTATTGGATTTGTTAAAACACTAACTCGAAAGCGAGCTGCACATTTAAGCAGCCACAAGTGGTAGATTGGACATACCAAAGGGACCGCATCTTCATCACTACTGTTTTCAGTAGCATCATTGTACACTGGCTTCGAGGTGCTAGTCCTCGATTTTCGCTTGGAATGTCCATTTGTCGCCGGTCCGTCCACATCCATCTTGTCCTCGACTACAGGGCCATTTCGAACCGAGACACCTGCCGGGGCCGTTGTTGAAGGGATAGCGTGATCCATAGCCTTATCTTCACTTTTCGAAATATGCGCCTGCGAGACTGTGAAGACCATATGTTAGTAAAGGGACTTGTATTGCGAGCGCAAAAGGTATGAGGGGTTGTGGCGAAAGTGAATTGCTGCACAAGAGTGCGCCAGGTGGTAATGTAACGAGCAGGCTTATTTCAAGAATGCTCTCTCTCATAATGAAGCAAGTACTTACGCTTGCCATTCGCTCTGGCTAGGGGCATATCGTCGTCCGAGTCCGAGGTCATTTTTAAAGGTAATGGGGTGGCTTGTTGGAAAGAAATAGCGGAAAGTTTGACTGGGGTGAAACGATGGAAGGAGCTGAAGAGCTGTCAGTACGAAGTATACTATAAGACGCGAATTAGATTGCTTGAACGGGTTTGTCTTGCCTCTGAGCGCGTCGGAAAGCTGGGGATCCCGAGCTTTGTATGCAAACCTGTCGCAGATGTTTGTAAAGATATTGCGGGTTGAAGAAAAGGCGTGTTGACATGAACGGGAATGATGGACTTGAGGTCCTCGGAGGGAGGAGAGGAGCGAAATTCTTCTAAGGTGGCCATCTGGCTGTGATTGGCCAGTACAGTAGGATAAAAGCGGGGATAGTAGTCTCACAGTCGTTCACCTGCAGTCGCGGGTAGGAAGGTAAGTGAATTAGATACCTACCTATGAAGTCAGATGCACTCCTGACAAACTGCTACGTTGGGCCTTGTATAGGAGTTGTCACAAGCTTTTAAGATCGAATGAATGTAATCAGTGATCCTCAAGTGATCGTACTATTTTTTGATGTCAGTTTTCAAACACAGGAGCATTGAGTAGTAGAGGAGTGATTCAACGCCAATGCCACTAGTGATTTTCGGCCTGAGGATGCTGAGGCTCAATCTGCGAGCTGCCGACCATCTCCGCCCGAACGAAAATACGCATCAACATCACGTCTTTGTTATCAATTGAGCCACCACACCAGAGGCTCGTCCAGTTCCTTTTGTCGATCAAGATGCTTTCCAGAGCTGCCCGACCTGCTTTGAGAGCTGGCGCTGCTGCGTCCGTTCGGTAAGCTCCCCTCGATGGATAGAAAATGGGCGACAGAAGCTACAAGGAAGCTCTAGAAATTCGAATTGGAGGGCACAATTGATAGGGACATGCGGATAAGGAGAAATAGGCTGATCATATCGTCTGCGTAGCCCAATTCCTCAAAATGCCGCCACATTCGCGACACTCCGTGAAATCGAGGATAGGTTGAAGTCCATCAGGTACGTACCTCCCTGGACCAGCTAGCTGTATAATCGGGAATGCATCTGACCTTTCTCAAGGAACATCGAGAAGATCACGAAGACGATGAAGATTGTTGCATCCACCAAGCTCAACCGTGCCCAGCGTGCCATGACCGATTCCCGATCATACGGACAAACATCCAACACCGTTTTCGAGCAAGCCGAGACCAAGGCAGTGGAGGGCGAGGGCAAGAAGACCTTAATTGTCGTTGCCAGCTCGGACAAGGGTTTGTGCGGTGGTATTCACTCTGGTTTGTCGAAAAGAGTCCGCAAGCTGCTTATTGAGAAGCCGGATGCCGATCTGGTCGTTTTGGGAGAGAAGTGCAAGGCCCAATTGAGTCGTTCAAACTCCAAGAACATCGTGATGAGCTTCTCTGCTGTTGGAAAGAACATCCCAACATTCGCAGAGTCACAAGCCATCGCAGACCAAATCTCGCTTCTCCCAACCGATTACGCCTCAGTCATCATTGTCTACAACAAGTTCGTCAATGCCACCAGTTACGAGGCTACCCCAGTCGAGGCTTTCTCTGAGGAGGCCATTACCCAATCCCGTAAGTGAATCACGACAAATTCGGGCAGCACCAGTACTAACTTGATACAGCCAACTTCTCTGCTTTCGAAATCGACGATGGGCAACTTGCCAACCTTCGAGAGTACGCCATGTCCAATGCTCTCTTTTGGGCTCTCACTGAAGGCCATGCTTGTGAAATCTCCGCTCGTCGTAATGCCATGGATGTAAGTCATCCTGTACTACTCACAAGATGCAAAATGCTAATCTCGCATAGAACGCCTCCAAGAACGCTGGAGACATGATCACCAAATACCAGATTCTCTTCAACAGAACCCGTCAAGCCGTCATTACTGGCGAGTTGGTCGAGATTATCACTGGTGCCGCCGCCTCCGAGGATTAGAGGAATTCTTTGTCAATATGTAGTCTAGTCAAGCAGTGTCTGGTCTTCCCAGGCCCGATAGAATCAATTTCTTTCTGTACCAATGCAATACAACCTAAAATTGAAACTGTAATAAAGTCTCGAATTACACGTTGGAAAGTCTCACCCCATCTTCTGGCTTATAAAAGGCATACGTGCCACCAAGTGGATAGCCACTCAAATCTGAAGTTCATCACAGTTCTCTTCCCTTTCGAGATAGACAATAACCTCGCTTCCGCCGATAGCGAGCTACCTATCAAGCTTCTTCTTCCAACTCAAAGACAGTTTTGTGCAAACTTGACAACAAGCCCGCAAAGTTGCCATGCCTATCAATAAGTCAGGACACTATACAGAGTCGAAATCACCATCACTGCAAAAAGATCACAAGACTTACCTAATGCCCCTCACATCCCCCCTCAACCTCCATCTCACTCCAACTCTTGAGGTCATCAACCACCTCGTACCGTTCTCGACGCCATGCATGCCCTCAGCCTCTACCTCCCCACACGGTCTCGCAATCCAAGCCATCTGTGTATATCTTCCATCCACCCACGCATTCGCACATGCCGGCTCCCAGTCCGCAACTTCCAACTCTTCGAAAGTACAGGCTTTGATGATTGTCCAAGCTGTTGGAATTGGCGGGAGGATGGTCAGGACGCCATATCCAGGAATCGTCGATGTAAGCTGAGGAGAGGCAAGGGGTTTGGTGCAGAAGGGACAGTCGAAGGGGAGGGAAAGCGGGATGGTTGTTGTGCTTGGGAATGGTATGGTACTACTGGTTGTAAATTGCCATATTGCGGTTTCTCTGTCGACGATAGGACCGAAGCCTGTGTGGTTGCATGCGTGGGTGAAACGGTATTGAAATGACATAGCTGGTGTGGTGAATCTGAGATGGTGAGTGGCAATTACGTCCCCCAGTACAAGTCTTGATACTTCAGATTATATATAGGCAAGTTATATTTGTTGAAGATTTCTCCATGGCTGTGGGGTAATTCGTGGCTTTAGCCAGAGTCGTGGCTCATCGTATGACTGAATACTCAACTACCCTATTTGGTCTCTAATATCGTGCACCGATTATTCACAAAATATGAATCACTGCTGATGATAGGAAACTGTGAGGCTTTGATTTCAGAGTCCCTCTCAATTCAATGACCGCTTGTCCTTAGCCTCTTACAAACATATTTCGAAACCCACGTTTAATAGCAACTCTTTCTTGCAATCGTCTCCTGGTAATATTGTACAAAACTTCCAGTACCCCAGGCATCCTCAGAACCTGTCCTGGGTTGCTGAAAGCTGTGAACTAATATTACGAGTGTATTGGTGATTAAGCATCAAAAGTCTTCACTCGATGAGTTTTGTGAAAGTCAACATCACTACTCTCGCTTATGCCCCCGAAAAATCCTCTGAATCTGGAGCCCACTACAACGTTCTAAGATGTATTCAAGCGCATGTTTCGCTCCTAGCCTTAACCTCTTGCTATCGCGGCAAAATGCATTTTGCAAAACTTGCATAGTATCATGAGTCTGTCTCTGTTCAGATTCTCTGAATTTCTTGATAATGTGGTACTTTTGAGTTTCGCTGATTTTCTGAATTTAAGTATTAGATTGCGAGCTCCTCATAATAGCTGAATCTACCCTTTGATCAATATAAGTATCCTTGATCATTCAAAAATTACCAGGTGAATTGCCCAGTAAAATCAGCCAGTGAGAGTCGCGAGTCATGTCCACCTGTAAATATATACCCAGGCCTGACTCCTGAGGCATGTTACGATGCTCCAGGTCCACTTTTGAATGTTTCTTTGACATCCATAGTTCAACAGCAATTAATTTTCGCTGTAACATAGCGACTGGGAAGTCGAATCAGCTGGATGGAAAATCCGAGACAAAGATCTACTAGAAAGCCTGGTGCACGAGCTCCTCTAGCATGCATAACTTGCAGGTTAGTCTTGAATATACCGTGCTTTGGCGCTCGAGTCATCGGATATCCCGCTCACCAGATCGGCTCCTGTAGGAAACGAAAGACTAAATGCTCTGGCGATTGGCCATCATGTAGAGCATGCACGCAGAGATCCCAGATATGTCACTATGCAGGCAATAATCCAGAAGCTGTTGTGCAGCGCCAACTGCACTCAAGACTAGAAACACAAAAGGCTTATGATGAGGATGAACTTTCGCAACAGTAAGCAGCAAAATGTCCACGTAAGAATATTGACTTAGTTCACCAGACTTCCTAGTCAAGAGATTGTCCTCGAAGCTTTTAAGTTATACTTCGAGTACTATGGAGATTCAGCTTTCTGTTTTTTCAGTGCTGATACACGATCTTGAGCGTGGTAACGTCCCTCGACGTCTGCAATTTTGTGTGCTTGCTCTTATGGCAAGATTTATGGAGTCTTGCTTCGACATTTACAATGGAACCATTGAAGCTAGCGAGCACTTCGCGTCACTTGCCCGGGCGTCGATGCTCAGCACTTTCGATTCAATAAGTCTGCTCAATATGCAATGTAATCTGATACTATGCATACATTGGACTGGCCATGGCGATGAACACCGAGCATGGTTTCAACTTGGGGTTGCAACCAGAATCGCACAGTCGTTGCGACTACCTTTCGAAGATTCCTTGACTCAAGGCGACGAGGCGACGACCGAAATAATGCGTCGGACATTCTGGACATGCTTTGTTCTTGACCGTCTCATGGCCAATGGCGGAGATAGAAGATTGACATTCGAAATATCATCCATAACGACAAGGCTGCCCGGTACTAGATCAGACTTTCTACTAGGACGTAAAACATCATCTTGCACAATCGCTGATGCTGTGGGTACCGACGAGTCTCTACTGGCGTATACTATCAGAATCGTTGATATTCTGGGCAAAGTGGTCGACTGGTCGGGGGCTGGCGGAAGACATAATGAAACTCGTGTCCCTTGGGATCCTCATATGCCAATCTCCATCTTCGAAAAAGCACTTGATGGTTGGGAGAGAGCATTGCCTTCTCATTTGCGCTTCAACGACGCCAACCAAGCAGCACATGCTGCTGTAGGGGAGGGGAAATCTTTTTGTACAATGCATATGCTATTCTACAACGCACGAGGACATCTCTACCGCGAATATATTCCAGTAGTCATCCCAACAGGGTGGGACCCGGGAACAGGACCATGTGATGGACCGGATTTGGTCCCAGACGACTCCAATCCAGCATGGTGGACCCATACCATCCGAAATGGCCTTTCTTCTGCTGTGGCTATCTCGAAGATATACAAATCCATGACTTCGGCTGATTTGATCCCCTTGGTTAATCCATTTCTAGGATACTGTCTTATGACCTCCAGCACTTTCCATATCTGGAGCTCGCTCAATCACTGGAAGAGCTGCGAAGGACTTCTAATGGGAGATCCCGTAAAGAAGCTGCTGATAGATGACCTTCGATATCTCATTCATTGTCAAGAAAGCTGGCCGGTAGCAGCCTACTGGGTAACATATCTCTCCGTTGGATCTTCCCCTCAACTGACCATCTTCGCAGATCAAAGCACTAAGAATAGACTTTGAGCAGAACAGCCTGGTCAGCAGAAACAAGACAACTCCCAGCTCTGCCAACAAAGCCTTAATAGACATACGCTCGAAACTACTACACTTTGGACAATCAGCTGAAGAGCCCGAAGGATGGAAAGGCTATTCTCCTACTCGTGGACACGATATGTTTCAGATGTTCGATACAATCGAAGACGAGAAAAATTATCAGAACCCTGAGACTAGTGAAGAGACGGTAATATCGGATCAGTTCCCGACTTCTGATGATAAACTCCTCAGCGAACTGTTAGGCATGGGCAATTCGTATTCGGATGCAATGGAAGACTATACGGCAGTATAGGGAACAAGATCTGGACAAAAACCTTAAGGTATGGCTCGATTGTGGCCAGGCTCGTGTCTGGTACTATTCCCGAGATGAGGTCCGAAAGTATTTCGCAAACCCAAATTCGCCATATTGATCACAGACATTGTCATTTGGAGAAGAAAGACTCAGACTCTTCAAGCTTTCGATTCATTCGACTATTCCTAACATTAGAACATGTTCCATGATGCTATTTTCTTCGCTGCCCTCACCTCGGATCTAAAGCTTCGCTGATGGCTTCAACACTTGATCAACAAGATCTTTTGCGGCTGCGGAACAGCCATATGATGACTGGTACCCCCAGCCGCCATGCCCGTAGTTGTGCACTACCCACAAATCCCCGATCATCTCCTTCTCGATCCTCACTCCGGCTTCTCTTGTTGGTCTCAAGCCAACTCCATGTCGAATGATATCCAGAGCCTCAATCCCCTTACCTCCTGTCAAGGCCGGACACAGCTCCACGGCTCTTTTCATGATCCTTATTGCGATCGAAGGATCTGGTTGAGACTCCCAGTTCCCTAGTTGATAAGTCCCTCCCAGGACAGTTCCGCCTCCTGCAGCTCGTGTCATCATGTAGGACATTTCGTGGTCTCCATCATCTGTACCTGATATACCCATCATGAATCCTGGATCATTTCTCACCACGACGACTTGACCGCGAGCAGGAATCACCGCTTTATCCATGACACCGCCGAGCTTAGAAGCAAGAAGCCCAGTACAATTGACCATGACATCGGCTTTCTGTCCGGAATGGTGGAGATTGGCGGCATCTGAAATGTGCTTCAAATTCGCTCGTTTGAATATACTACCATTCTTCACACATTGGCCAACCAGATAAGGCAAATAGACCATAGTGTTGATGCAAACCGAAGTATTCGAGGTTCCTGAATTAACTGTCTTGGGTAACTCGGATGGTGACAACACTCTAAAATTTGGCGCCACGGTATTGAACCATGAACCCTCTTTTGCAAGATCTCTCGACAACTTTCCATCTGGAGTATCGTCGTCCTTATTCCTGTGGTAGTTTATGCATTCTACTCTGTTAGCATCTCCGAATTAGTTGCGATAGGATCGAAAATCTACCTTGGAAATGGATGCCAGCTTCTGGTACCTCCGTCGCAAGTCTCTGAAGCTCTGTCCAAGAGTCACGCTCCCACTGCTCTTCTGCATCGTTGGCTTTCCTGTGGGCGTGCCTTTCAAATTTGTCAGCTGCGATTGGGAGCACAAAATTTGGGAAGCGCAAACGGCATGTAATTTGCACCAGCCCAGGGTGATGTGTATTCAATATCATAGTCACCCGGCATGTGTTTCGCCACGATCGTGACACTGTAACCATCTCTCGACAGCAAGAGTGCTGTTGTCAACCCGGAGACTCCAGCACTTTAGCTTGTTAGCAATTACGAGATAGCGAAATGAAAACATTTCAGATCCGCTTACCCAACAACAACAACATTCGCCATGATCTGATTGAGTGAATATACTTGAATTTGTTCTCGTAAAGTCGATGTAATGACGAGAAACTTTATGATTTATTGTTTATCAAAATCTTGACTGATTAACAAAACATTTAGTCAGTCCATAAAATTGGAGCTGTTGGTTTCCGCTCGGTCGCTCGGTCGCTCGCTTGGTCGGAAAAGCCGCGAGACAACAGCTCATGAAGATGCAAGAGTGGGATTGTTCAGACGCGATCGTGGTTGGACAGTCGTCGTGGTCGGCTTCTGCGGCAGCAAACCGATAATGCTAATTGTATCTACGCATGATTGCTAGAATTGTTTTGAAGCCTTTTCTACCAAGAAAATGCGAATAGAACTATGTCATCTTAGTGCTTGTCCAGAAAAACAGAACTCTGATGATGATGATGATGAACGGCCTGTCACGTGAATCAGGATGTGGCAGGTCAATAGAGGGGATCTCGAAAGGGAAACCTCTCTACCTGGGCCGCCGAGAAAAGTTGTTAGATGCCATTATGAAGTATAGAGTGTTTCCTCGGGTGGTGTCTCTTGTTCACAGTGACAGTCATCAAAAGGCTAAAGGACAATACCACAAGTAATGCTCTAGCGTTACGAAATGTTTGATGACTTTGGTTGAACAACATGTCAGATGATGAGTATGCTTCGCTGGATTAGAATATGCCTAGTAGCCTGCTCAATACTAATCTGATATGCATGATATTAAGAGGGTGGGAGGGTCGGTCAGCGGAGCTTCACTAATGAAGAATTGTAACCGCCCTCCTGCAAGCGCTCTTGCGACGCAGTTAATTTCAAATAAGAAGCCATGATCAGGATACTGTTGAGAATGAGCGTTATCACAGTCTTGAAAGTCTTTCAATCTACTTTTGAAGTGTGTTTCCATCGAACCGGCTGTTTTGATAGCTTAGCGAGCCCTTTGTTGACTACATCCCTTATGTTTGATCAGCTCGCTTAATTCATGCCTTGGAGTATCCTAACCCGTACAGCATTATAAATACTTGCGTAGCCTTCCCTGTGCATCAGAGAGACTCATCACAAGAGCTATTCTTTTGTCTTACTTTTTGAATCACTGAACACCGCACTTTAATGCTAGGTGAAGTTGCATTAAACACAGCGAGCCATGACTGTACTGGCCTTGAAGGCAAAGACAGCATCACCCCATCTGCTATCCCAGTGGTCAAATTTGGAAATGCCACATCGATTCACTATGGGCTTCAGTTCTTTTCTCCTCATAAGAAAGGCCGTTTATACGTAAACACAAAGCGTTGGATATTTCAGAAACCCTTATCTACCTAGGTAACGTCGAACCTCGCCGTTTCTCTGTCTGTTGCGGCAAAATCCCAGCTTCAGGGTCTGAATTTTTTGAGCTGTTCAGTCCCATTTTCGATGATTGCTGAAAAATTTGCAGGTGCTTCGCGTCAGTGATTCGATATTTTTGCCAGTCATCTCCCTCTGACCATCTTTTCCTCCTCATCAAACGTATAACATCATTAGCCTTCGATGACGCATGGATCAAACATCGAAAAGGGTATACGTAAAGCCGGACTCATACTCTATTCACCGCCTCCATTCTCAGACGTCGATGACCTGCGACATCTCATCGGTTCTTGCTATTGGAATGTCTAACCATTTTATTGTCACAGCTTGCAGACCACTTCGCCAGTAAATTTACTCAGATATGCTCCTCTGATATATGAAAATCCGACTTCGCAATATCTCGTATTTTAAGCAACGTTGCAGTGAACACTTATCATGTCTCATAGTATCTTTACTCGGTTGCCAAAGCCCCAAGTTTCTAAGATGTGATATTATCTAAATACTGTCACAAATTTTCATTAGAAACTTCGACAAAGGCGTATACTTTGCCTTTCTTGGTTGGATGACCCTTCTGTGCTGTATGATGTGGTCTTGGGAATTAAATGGTGTTGTGGATTTGAGCGAAGAGCAGCGCAATACTGTCCGTAATTCACCTCCGCTAACTGTCCCTTCCTAATTCACCAAGCATGAATCAAAAGCCCGATGAATCGTAGAGTTTATGGCGCCATTTACGTTCAACGCGTGGGTTGCGGTAGCCTTGTGTGAAGAGGTTTCTTTGCGACAGCGCACGTAGCTGAGTACTTAAGCCACTTCCTTCGCTCTCGAGTCCGTTCTTCCTCAACCCACCAACAACATCTTTACTCCACGACAACTTGACTACCAACCAACCCAAACTCTCAAGCTATCCTCATTTACAACCGCTACCTAGGACTCCTTTTATTCTCCAGCATGAATTTAAACCCTTCTTACCTCAACCCTTCTACGTCAGCTCTCCTACCCACCAGATAGACTTCCGTCACAAATCTCTCAGATCAACCACCTGCGCCATTCGGCAGCAGGTGCCTTCTGTATTGTCTTGAGACCAGACTCACGACCTCAAGCCATCAAAGGGAACCAAGCGCAACAACCACTTCCCTGAGTCAGGCCAACATATCAATTGCTTGTGTGACACAGGTAGAGCAAACGATCCACCAACATCCCGCATCAGCAGACTTAGACTCATACACAACTCACGTATTGATAATCCACTTCTAAAGTCAATGTCCCAACAACAAAGAACAGTTTTCATCAGCAATTTCTGGCATTTATCAACAGATAAGTGACAAGCCAAGCCTCATCCATTCACCTCAGCTTTCACCATCGGCTTCTCTATCCCTAAAAGACACCACTCGAGAGCTTCTGAGATAAGATACATCAACTGAACTTTGGTATCCCGCCCGAGAATTCGACAAAGGACATCAAGCAAAGGAGCTACCCGCAACTTTCAGGTGTCATATTGAGCGTCAGGTAAGTCATCTAAAAGCGCAATCGATCCTGCCTTATCCTTGGTTTCAAGATTCTTTCCCAATATTTTGGCATTATGAATCAGCGACTCACTCGATGCTTGTAGCTGAAAAGCGCACAGTTTCGTCGATTTTTGAGCAACAGCTGACCCGCCACGTATCCAGATACTTCATTACAATCCTAGATACTTCAAGTCTGCGAGCGCCAACCACCACCAAACAAAACATATCTCCCAACCATACACAGCAGTCATGTGTGTGAAGGAGTTTCTCGGATACAACTGCGGCCACTGTGCCATGCCATACTTACGGCAATGTCCCCTCACTTCCTCCAATCCAACCTTCCCTCCATGCAAATTTCCTGCGGAGCGACCTATTTTCACTAATGAGAACTGCCATCCTTGCTCAAGAGTTCTTTGGAACGCTAAGGTTTTAGCAGATGAGGAGAAGCATCGCAAGCAGCACGCCCTGGGAGAATGCGACTGCCCAGTCATCTTTGATGCTGCGGATCGAGAGCGCAGATTGAGACCTCGCAGTGGAAAGGGTAAGGGAAAGGGCAGAGAGCTTGCTCAGGGTGAGCCATCTGAGACTGGCAGAGCTGAAGGTATGAGTATCTGACTTGCCAATTCCCAACTTCGAACCATCATGACTTCG
>JACBAH010007658.1:0-47899 GCA_014282315.1 Neospermospora avenae
CTGTACCTGCCGCAATGTACACTTCCCAGTAATTGCTATGGCAAACCTCAAATTGGTCATTCAAGTCATTCCAGCTCGAATCCCAGAATTGATCTCTCAGTTTCCCAACACCGCGACAAGATATCCAGCCCTCGCCATAAGCCATGACTCGATGGGGAATCTCGCAACAGCCACGCATTCACACTCGCACACACCTATACCCGCCAAGTAAGAAGACGTTCCATCATTAAACCGGAAATATAAAGATATCTCAGCCATCTACCCAGAAATATAGCTACCTCCTCGTCTCAACCTCTTTTGCAAATATCGATGGGGAGATGCGAAGCACATTTCAGTTGAGGGCAGAGCCGTAGATTGTGTTTATGACTGTGTTCTAAGTCCAAGGTGGATATTGCCTTGCTTGCTGTCTAGTCTGTCAATACCAGTATCTGGTTGTATTCGAGGAAACCTCGATCTCCTCGCGAGAGGATGGTCAAGGATTGATTGTACCTGGGTATGCTCTCTTCTAGTGTGAGGTTGTGGAGGCTGTCATGTGAGGGTGAGTGTTTTGCTGTACGGTAGTTCCTGTAATATATCTAAATAGGCCTACTGCCTCTTCTTTTGTCACAAACAATCGGCCCAAGTTGAATTACAGTGCGTAACCGAGGACGGGCAAACTCGTATTTAAGCGATGTAAATTCATTGACCAAGCAAAGTCATGAATGGACTAAGGTAGGTGATGACTTTGGAGCATTGCTTTAGTCATGTCCTGTAATATCTCCCACATCCACTCCGGATCGCAGGACCCGTCGCGAGTAATAGCTCAAACTTGATGATGAATTTATCTACTATAGCTTCGCCATAGACAAATACACCCATCTTCAAACCTTCCTTAGACACAATAGGATTGAAGATTCGCTAAATGCAGTATATTCTAAATCAGAGCAGTGTGATATCTGCCGATTACGGCTTGTTCACATGGGTATTATCAGTATCCTTCGACTGCGTATTCTCCAACGCCTCTCCCTGCAACGACTCCCCTTCTCTAAGTTTCTGACGCAGGATGTCCAACATAAGCCTCTCTTCAGCACCCAGCTCCACCCAGCTAGGCACAAAAATGTTTTCACCATTTATCACAATCCTGCCATCCGTTCCTTCCACATAATCATTAAAGCTTGACGACGACGTTTCTTTGTTGTGAGTCTTCCCATCCAGCACTTCCTGATTTTGCTTCTCTAGGTCTGGTTTCTTGGGATTCAAGTCGACCGGCGTCCACCAATATATCGGGAAGGTCCGCTGTATATTATTCACAATGCATGCTACGGCGAGCATGAGGACGCTCCCAAGGATGATCAAAGGAACAAGCATCCATCCGATCCTCTCAATATCCGGCGACGTAGAAGCTAACAATGCTGTTGCGCCAGCGGGTGGATGGATCGTCTTCGTGATACCCATCACAGACGACGCCAGGCCTACCGACAAAGCGCCAGCAACCCATCGAAGGTCCTCGAAATTGGAGTTCAGTTTAAACAATTTGGTAATTCCCACGCCGATGACCGACGATAATATCTGTCCGAATAGTGCATTCCGAGGTTGGGATAAGGGCGAATCTATGGTTTGATATTCTAGCACTGCTGCGGCACCCTATCAACAAAGAAAGAAAGAAAAGTCAGCCCAGTGGTTCTTGAGGTTCATAAGTCCTAGACCTGGGCTCCTGACATACCAAACTCGCGATTATTACAGGCGCTCCATCACTCTGTAGCAACCTCGTCATGAACACCGCTTCGATGACCAGGATACCAGCGAATGCACCGATGAAAGACCAGAACCATACAGCGACATTTCCGATCGGCTTTCTGGGCGCTTCTCTATGTCCGAGAAACCACGATACTGGTTTCGGGAGGAGATATAGACGTGACCGAGGTACGATCTTATTGAGATATCTATCGACATCGAAATTCAAAGAAGATAATTTCGACATCTTGAGCTGGGAAGCGACTTTGCTTCAGGTCTCAAAAGGAACGCGGCCAAGGACTAATGAAATGGGGTATTATGGGAATGAGCGAAGAACAAACACTGATTGAAAGAGAGGTGGACGTCCCCATCACTAAGTATAAACAACAGTCCTCATTAGACTCAAAGTTGCAAACCACGCACGCAAGTCCAAGCAGCAATGACAGAAGGATTGACCTTCTCCGGACCTAGGTCGCACCAAGGGAAGTACAGTCAGTTCCTCCTTTGCCTCACCGTACCCAGGTACACGAGTGAGAGAAAAACCGTATGCCATCATTTCCGCCTCGGGCCACGCTCAGGGAAAGAGCTGAGTCGAGAATCCGGGGTAGTGCCCAAGCATAAGCCTCTTAGCAGCATTTTGTGCATTGGGGTCTGTGAAGGAGCCAATGGTGTTGGCGGGAAGTCGTTTTCATTAATAACAGCTGGAGGGGCCGTTCGGGACGATGTGTCACTAGCTTGAAGTAGCTTTATATCGTCATGGCAAGGGCAAAGGGCTTCCAGATGACAAAACATAAATCACGTGCAATGTCACTGAGATGAGATTCTTTGGCCTCCTCGTCTCCGAATGTCCGTGGGGACAATCCCGAATTATTTCCTTGGTAGACAACTCTAGATTCATGGCTCCGATGAAGTGCTTGTTGGGAATCATGCGAAAAGCTTGTTGCTTCTGGTGGAGCTTGGGCATTATGCATTATTCAGTTACTCCATCCGCGCTAAAATGCCAGCATCCGCAACCCGAGTTCATGTCAACGGTACTTGGGAGTTCTACATTCATTCATTCATCACGAATCTCCAAACTTCGTAACGAGATTGACGCAAAAAAACGTGCTGTTCAGTTTCAAGACTTCAAGTCTCATCACTGATCTCAATGATCATCAGAGCATTGACCTTGCTTACGAGTCTCGGAAAGACATAGTCAGCGAAGTCAGCACATATTTACATTCACCTAGAGCACAGAATTCTCTGTGCAAAATACGTGACATCCGATCTTCCATTTGCAATTTTCTCTTGTGCGTGGTTTTATCGGGCTTCTGGTTATTACAGATCAGGTCCACGATTTGCGACGACAAAGCCAGGTACTCGGCGTTTTTGCATCCCTCGAACCCTCCCGTTTCTTGATTACTGCTACGGGCGAAATTCTAACAAGAAGGCGAACTTCAAGTTTTCGTCGTGGGATACTGTGAATAATGACCGAAAACAAGTATCTCAAAGTATCTCCGCATCCCAGACTTTCCAGTTTGCGAGTCTTGAGATCCGTCTTTACGAGATTCCGAAGCAGCCTCGTCAAAGGGGTACCGATGAGAAAGACCGCAGTAATTGGTGAAGGAAACATTTCGACTTACTATGGTCTCAATTTTGATGTGCAGGTAGTAATGTTTCCAGTAAGGGGTTGAAGCTCAGCAACCTCATGGGGTGTGAACGAGGCCGGATGGGGCGTGCTTATACGGCTGGGGTGTTCATTCAGCGAGAGTTGAGAACAAAAATCCGATATCGGCCCGCAGTGTGGTCAAGCAAGCGTCAATTCTTCAAACAACCAACCTGGAAGACAGGACGGAAGTGCGTCTATTTTGTGGCTGAGAGTCTGATCCATCCTTGAGATGGCAGGCGAAACCTTTGATCTGTCCCTGGAGGCCGCAAGCAAAGAGCACCTGTTCGTCCTGGCGGCAACAGAGAAGACCGTAGTATCCGAGACGGATACTATGGGATAGGAAGGAACTCCTGGCGGGGACTTCTGAGTTGATCCATTCCTGGGTGTTTGGGTTTACAGTAGTCTGGTTCTTTTCCCTGATGATGAATTAATCAATGAGTTGTCTATGATGACGTTTACCTCTGCTTGTTCTTCCTTGTTGCGACACGGACTCCTTTCGTTTTCGTTCCTGTGCTGTGGCTCTCTGTTGCACGTCGCAGGACTGTGGCTTGTGAGATGCCTCCTTGAGAGAACTAAAACTAAATGCCAAAGCTTTTGCTACACATCGCACCTCCCGAAAATGAATGCGAATTCTTTCTCACCTGTTTTTGACTTCTCTATAAGGGCATGGCGGATTACTGTACCTTTTGGTAGAAAGCTTCTGTTGCACTTCGCAGTTGTCGTCATTGTTTGTGAGTCTCCTTTGTGGAAAGTAGACCTGGCTAGGAAGTGGATCTACTGTACCAAAACCGGCTCCGGTATCGGCACTGTGTGTTGTTCCGAACAACACATTTTGGCTGTCATGTCAACATCTGATACTTGTCGGTTTGCCTCGTTGCAACAGATGAGACCGTGGTATTTCTTCATGAGCGTCATGGTATCGAGAGGCTCTCGTTTAACAGGGTCCTGGTGTCGGGGGTGTCTTGCTGAGAGGACCCTTGGCTACCGGAGGTCTCTTGCTGAGAGGGCTCCTGGTTGTCGGAAGTATCTCGTTGAGTGTACTTTTGACTTTGATTCTTTCCTGGTATTTGGATCGAATATGAATGATGACTCTGACAAAGTCTTTCTTCCGACTCGGCAGGGACAAGACTTTGTTTTGTGACTCTTAGTTTTAAGTCCCAAGTCAGTTTCGTGACTTGGAAAGGATTTGCAACATCCCCCGTCGGAGTTCTTTGATTTTGAAGCTGGAGAAATCGCAGAACCAGATCTGGCTTCCTTAGAGACCAATTGACCTGATTTAAGGAATGTTCACTAATCTACTTCGTGAGATGAGTTTTGTTATGCCTACAGGTTTGACGCGGGCCCGCTCCTCTTCCGTGGACTGAAGACTTGCTTGGTAAGAAGAAAAAGCGCTGGCCAATGAAATTTATGAACCATTGCGCAAATCCAATGTCGGATTTATGTTCATCTTTGAAAGCCCGTATTTCGGCCGTGTAAGGTGAGATGAAGATAAGATTGTCACATATCTCGAGTAGGAATGCAGGAACAGATATCTGTTTCGTACTTACAAGTGGAGCAGTCCCGTAGCCTTCCTAGATCAGTATAGAGGTCCTACGAAATGAATCGGATTCATAGGCCCGGTAGTGGGAGGCTGACGGAGAATTTCCAGCTCGGATCGGTCGTATCTATCATCTTCCTGTTCGATTTCCTTCGAAATATTTCACAGTACAATACGTTTCCTTGTAAGAGGGCGGCAGAAGGCGAGGTGATTGATCACCCTACGTATGAAAATACTTGGGTACTCCAGATGCTAATTACAAATGCTACGGCACTTGTGCGAACGGGCTGCCAATGAGGAAGTATATGATGAAAATTAGGTCCGCAAAAACTCAAGATGTTCAAAGACCACATTTCACTTTCCACGACATATTCAGTGCAACAATATCTACCCAGCATGTACGACATTATACGTGACTCGAATCCTGGCTATATGATCCGATGTGCTACCGAAAACAAGATTCTACTACATGGAGATGAGAAGCCAGGATTTGAGCTACCCTCCCCTACACCCGAAGACGATGAGAAGAGGAGAGGCTCTGATTCCGAAGCGACAGTAGACATTGATGCGGAAGGAACCGATGTAGAAGCCAAAGATGTTGAAGATGGAGATAGCTCGGTCTTATAAGCAGATGTCCAGGATGGCCCTCGCTGGCTGCGACTACCAGCAGATCAATCCATCCAGTTCAATGGAATAGTCTTGATTGATTGCTATTCAACTGGTGGGTCTGCCACAGAATAAGCCTTGTATTACTTGAGGCTGACTATGACAGATGATCCCGACAATCCTCAAAACTGGTCGACAAGAAAGAAGATTTACGTCTCTGTGGTTCTTTCGTAAGATATCATCGAGTAGAAGCTCCATGAACTTCGTCTGACATTGCAGGGTCTATACTTTCGCCATATGAATCGGCTCATCGATATACACATCTGGCATGGGACAGATCGAAGATCGATCCGGAGGAAGTGCAACTGCATCTGCCCTCAGAATCAGCCTTTACATTCTCACCTATGGCATCGGGCCAATGTTGTTCTCTCCACTCAGCGAGTGAAGCCTCTGTGCCCTACCATCTTGATATTTCGGTCTATAGAAGACCTCTGTTCCAAAGGTTCCACGTCTTGGGATTTCCGAGGTGTGTTCTTGCTGTGTGTCGTCAAAGCGCATCATCCCTCCCCAACCACCCCCTTGGAAGCTTGTCGTTCGGCAGAATGGCGTCGTTTGGTGAAAGAGTCGGGATAAACCTGCGCTCAAGAGTCTTGCTTCTAGTCAGAGCCGGTACAGAGTTAGATGTCTTTTTCCGACGGACAGGAAGATGGGAAGTGTAGTACGAGCCAGACTACCCGACCATGTCCGACTGAGCTGATCATCATCCGACACCTTTCAGAAATATGACATGCTCAACTATATGGAAGGCTCCTTTTTGTATCAGATAATCCTCGACATCGAACGCTAGAACAAATCAGCTCAGACGATCATATCGATAGATGTTTAAGATTTTGTTGGCAGAAGCATTCGATGAAGATATAGGAACCAAGAAACTTAGACACCTGACAGAACATGGCTTTGGGAAAATCTGGTGAGTCTTGAGAATCATTGAATCGGCCTGAGATTAATCTAATTTATCGTAAAATTGCAGAGCTTGTGTACTACATATCGTCTAGTGACAGACAAAAATCTACATTTGAAATTCGTGCAGAGCGGTTTTAGCCAAGCAAGGAGTTCAATTTCAACGAAACATAGAGCCCTCATATCATAAGTGCAACAAGTCACGATGTTCACCAAGCACAAAGCTGCTGAATAAGTCTGCTTTCTCTGATAGTAAAATGTATACACGAAAGAATCCCATAACATCATACAGTCTAGAAGGAACGAAAGTTGACGTTTTGCAAAATATGCCACTGCCCCTTCTCTCCAGGTCTTTCGCTCCCACTAACGCCATCTCAAATCATTTGAAAGTCATATCATCCGTCAAAAGCGATACTCTGGTCCTGGTGCATCGCTGCAAGTCGGTTTTCCAGATACTGGTCAGGGATCAGACCACATCTATTTCCCTCGCTGTTTGCATCAGAAAAAGCTTCAGCCGTACAACATGGGTAGCTTACATGAGAACATCCTCGAGATACGACTCGTCTTCTGGAGAATTGCCAATGCTGGTGCCCATCGATAGACTCCTCACGTTGATTTGCAAATTCTCGTTTTCTGGCCAGTTCATATCTCTGAGATCTTGATGGGAAAGTCCCAGAGAACGGAAAGTCATTGCCTGTATGAAAGTCAACAGAGTCACTGTGGGGAATTAGTCGCTCGAGTGCAATACTTACAGCGATGATATGAGCAGCTTCATCCCTGAATTTGCAAGGTATGATGCCTCTTGTGAAGCAGAGAGCATAGTCCTTGCTGAGGTTTTCATGATTCGGGTTGCGGACGGCTATCGTAAGTTGATCTGCCGAGCTGAGAGTCGCAAGCCAGATAGCCTCATACTCCAGCACTACGCGCATGCCAATGTTAGTTTGTAACTGGCGGGCTGACTGAGAGTATTGCTGGAAAACGTACGCTGAACCCATACTTCATAATCAAATACGAAGTGCTTGATCTTTCCAATCTGTTCAACAAAACTTGTTCTGGCAGTATCGTCGGCATCCGCGGTTTCAGGCTCGCTTTCATAGATGAGTGTATGGAATAACCAAAAGTCGTCCTACTCACATTAGTACAAGTTACGAAAGTGATAATGTAATTCGGTAGTCCTCTACCACCTTCGGTCTTACTTACCAAATCGCCGTCACCAAAGAAGAAAGCATCGACATCCACCTTCACATATACCTTGGCGTCATTCTCCTCATAGGTTATCGGGTCAGCGCAGCTCCAAAGTTCGTAACCCTTGATGGCCTCCTTTCGTGAGTAGTGACAAGCATGTAACAAACTAGGAACTAGCCGGGGACGTCGATGAATGTCGGACACGATACGAAGCTGAACACCTTCCGCCTGCTCCTCAGTCTTTTCAAGAGAAAGGGAGTCGGGAGCAATTCTCAAGAACCTCTTTTCATTGTGCTGAGCGGCAATCGCGATGGACCACTAGATACTGTTAGCATCTTGTACGAGTAGAAGCGTAGATGATTGCGTTCCAGGACCAGCAAAATACTCACGATTTCCTGTTGCAATTCTAGGGGAAGGTCTCCGAAAAGAGTGAATTGGTTCAAGTATGGGACTGTAGTGAGTGCTACTGAAGGTAAATGGTGGATAGCTGGGATTGGTGTCAAGGGGCTGGTTGGATCGCTGAGAACCACATCGTGTTGTGGGGTTGTTGGTAGTGCCGAGGTATATAATGGAGTTCTTAGGCTGTTTTGCTGCCAGGTTGAATCGCTTGAGGAGATAGGATATTTTCGATCGGGTGTTAATACCGTTGACTGACCAATCGACTGTCTGTCTTTGGCAGAGGTGTATATGCTAGCTGGCAATGAGCCATGTCGTACCTGAGACTGAATAGCTGGGGTGTGCGGGCCCAATCCATCCTTTGTCGGGCTTGCATCCAGGCCATTAGTATGAAAGTTTGTGGGACCTTGATACTCTGCGGAGTTCGAAGACACTCGGTCATTGCTTGGCCGATCAAGAGGTCCCTTTATAATAAAAGTGTAGACAGGAGGGGTTTTCCTTTTACCTGAGGAAGCACTTCCAATGCTGTAATTTGTCTTTGCGCTATTCAAACGTGCAGGACTAGTATGACTAAGAGCACGCATACGTTGTAAGACTCCCGAACGAGTCAAAGTATCTAGAGATGTTGCTGAAGCAGCTGGTGATCCGAAAAAGGGATCCTCGAGTCCAAGAGGAGGGAGAAAAGGCTCCATCTTCAGGGTTGGTAGGTAAGATTGTTTTGAGATTAATTATTGCAGATGGTGGTAAGAAAAGTTGAGTTACAGAGAAACGTTCGGAAAGAATAAAACTGGTTGTTTTGTTTATGCCTGGCGCCATAAATGTTAAGCTGCTCACGTGATGTCGAAAGTAAACAAACCAATCAATTCTATCTGAGCAATCCGTTGTCAATGGGCGTATTTTCACGAAGAACAAGATATGAAGTGAATCAAAGATCACGTATATCAAAACGAATGAGAAGGTGAACGCCTAATTAGTATAAGGCCATGATAGTGCATGAGATTCCAATACTGGGGAGTCGGCTAAGTTGAGGTCATTACAAATGCCAAATCCATTACATATTCAAGTGCTTCTTTTTATGTTAAAGTCTGCCAAAAAGGGAAATCTTCGTGATACCTTACGATGATCAAGTGAATTTCTGGAGCCGTTGCGTTACTTCAGGTATTTTCGAATGGTGGATTCTCTGGCTGCCTTGATCAGCCACTTTTTCATGGCTCGCTTAATACTTCGGGATATAAACAGCCTATCCCCAGGTCTTATGAACCTCGCGGAGCTTCCTGGAGATCACGCACTTCTTTGACAAGATCTGCAAGAGACACTGAGTGACTTACCCAGATGATCTCGGGTCCACGGTACCTTTGGGTCAGCGTGGTGCCCTCCCGGGGGAACTTCCGCTGGGATGAGCGTGCACTCGCACGCCCCTTGGACTATTAGGCCCAATGTATTTGTACGGGTAATCGACATTTCACGGAGTACGGCGCAGGAACAGAGGAGTAGTGGGAAAGTCGGGACGGAGTTTTGTTACATAATCTTATACCTTTTCATTTGTCAAACTGGTGGTCTCCACCTGCATCAGGAGCCCGCTCCATTTCTTCTCTCCTGGCGCAACCATCTCAACTGGCGGAGATAGGCGCAGTAGCTCCTTGCCTACTAGGCCACCGAAACTGTCCTCTAAGGCGTTGTATGATTCTTTTGTACGTATGAGACCGTAGCTAGACACGTCCCCATGCCCCCTGGGAGGCCACAGAAGAATACACCTACGGTGTACCTTCGATGGACGCAAATAACCATCATCATCATCATCATTATGAACCTCGCGGGAGAGTCGCGTAACGATTGTTATAAGGGGTCATGAACCAGAAAGGATTCTATTGATGCATTTGAAGAAGAAGAGCGGATACTTTCAGTTCAGTCACCTTACTTATTCCTCTTTTTCGATATTTGGTTAGGAGAAGGCAACGGGTAGCAGAGTGAAAGTACTACCATCTATATAGCTATCCCATCCTTCGAAATCAAAAATGCGACAAGATTATGCAGCAATTTAGCAAGCTTTGACGGACTCGATTCTATGAGAAAAATCCATTCGGAGTCGAAATAGTTTGCTTTCTTCAAGAAGTTGACAACCAAAATTCGGCGTCAAAACTGGCAGAAGGCGATGACCTCGGGGAATCAATGGTTGCTGGTATATGAAGTTGGTAACGGAGGGGTCCGATGATGCTGGAGCGAGCTATGAAGTCGCGAATCTTGAGGCTTTATGCGTGAGATGAAGCATCGTGTTTAACATGACCTAAAGGTTCTTTCATGTCAACATCAATCGATATGATCGGATAGTATCATTTCTAAATCACTTGGAATTGGGCACTCACATCCAAAGATCTACTTCCAAACTCCAGCTTCGCCAGATTTCTATTCCGTGACTGTCCTGATTTTCAAGAACCGCAGAGCGTCCCCATTGAGACGGCTTCCAAGTTCCAAGAGCATAGATCGAGGAATATGTCCAGAACTTATGCCTAGGAAATACGGAAGAGACAACATTGACTCTGACCACGAGATTTTTACCTGACCGTACCTTCCAGCTTCTCAGGATTCTTCCAACAGTCTTAGATCTTGGCACGGAGAAGAACGAGGCGTGGAGTAATACGACGTTGATTACAAAGCATGCCTGAAGTGATAGGACCTGAACATACGGGGCGCGCATTGTCTTGTACTTTTATTGGCACGAGTTTCTCCGCCCTCCAGCAGGGGTCGCAATGCCTTCTTTGTAGCACTACCTCAGCATATTGGAGCCTAAATTTTTTGAAATGATTCTGATAAGCAAACAATTCAAGGTCATTTCATTTCGTTCTGCTGCCGTATCAACTGAGAACTGATCTTTCCAACGAGAATCTGACGTTGTAGATTGCCCATCTTAAACACTGTGGCACTGAGCAAGTATGACCTCGGCGTCTCGCATCGTAGCAGTTTCAAACGGGGGAGACAGTCTCTGTGAGCGTTGTGCTACTGCAAGCGAAATCTTTGACAACGATATCAACTTCACGGAGGACGTCGGCGAGGACGGAATACCCACCCTCCGACACAAGAATGAGCAGGATGGATCACTACGACTGCCTCCTGTTATTCGATGGGATGATTTACCACCACACTTTCCGAAAATGGAGGAATCTGCTGAAGCTGGGTGTGTGCTATGCCGATTTGTACGAAGATCTCTGATTCGACGGAACCTTGACTATCGTGGTCAAGTGAGGATACTGTGCGGCTATATTTGGGGAACAGATAGAAGAGCCTTAGACACTGTTGCCCATAGTGTGGACGGCTTGATATACATGAGATGTGAGGTCTTCGGAGCGAAAGAAACCCTCGCATTTATTGTGTTTCCGATTTCCTCTGCGAGTGGTAAGTCAGTTTCAAGCATTCATCAATCAGTCATGGGCAACTCTAAACTTGCAGTAGAAAAAATAAGAAGCTGGTTGAGAACCGACGAGTCCAGGGCTGAATATCCCCTCCATCCGGACAACATCAAATGGATCAAACCAGAATTATCGCTTTGCGACACTGAGTGTAATCACGTTATCCCTCGAGTCACTTTCCTCCCCACTCGTCTCATTGAGATCAGGGAAGGTGCCGGTATAGAAGCACGGCTTGTTCTTACCGCGGACCTGATACGTGAAGCTTCAACTCCGCTTGATATAAAATATGCAACTCTGAGCTACTGCTGGGGACCAAAAGAAGACGCGGAGCAACAAACCAAAACAACGCGTTTCAACTACGATCTACACATGCAGGTAATCTCCTTGCAAACGGCCAGCCCAGTTGTCAGAGACACTATACAGGTATGTCATGCTTTAAGCATCAAGTATGTCTGGATAGATGCTCTCTGTATAATTCAAGGAGATACCAAGGACTGGGAGTATGAGAGCGAGATGATGGGACTAGTCTATTATCATTCTTACTTGACAATCTGTCCCTTGTCTTCTCATTCTTGCCTTCAAACATTTCTTGGCCAGCGGGACACTGGACTCAGGCTTCATTTTCAGTCGAAGCTGAGAGACAATATCAAAGGGATTATAGATCTTCACGAGAGTCACAATGACAGTGACCTGAAAGACATCAGAAAGAGATACTGGACAATGGATATTCATGGGCCTCTTATGATCGACCAACGCTTGTCGACTTGGGGAACACGAGGATGGACATATCAGGAGGAGATTTTCTCCCCTCGATTTCTCTACTTTGGAAATTCTCTGGTACACTTTGCGTGTGGAAACTGGGAAGTTTCGGAAAGCAGCTTTTTGACCAAGGGCAGTGGTAGCCTTGGCCCCCTGCGAGAGTTGATCGACATGTCGTTATCGCAAGAGTTCTCCGAGGACACAAAACGAAAAGCAACCGACCATTGGCGTACGCTAAATATTATTCACAGTCGACAGTTCACATACCGTACCGACTTCTTCCCAGCAATCGCGGGCATGGCAAAAGCCTGTGCAGTTATTCTGCAAGACACATATCTAGCGGGACTTTGGAAGAGAAATCTTCACTTGGACCTTCTTTGGACGATTGTGTCTCCCCCCGTGGGAAACTTAGACTCAATTATCAAGGTCATAGATCACTCCACCTCGTACATTGCCCCTTCCTGGAGCTGGGCATCTAGAAGACACTACTTCGATTACTGTGCTCACATGGTCTACTCAATTCCTGGAACGACAAACCCACTGTCTGAGGGCCGACTATTTTCAGAGTGCTTGGCACTGCCTAGTCATGACCGCCAGGAGATGACACTGGTAGATTCTCAAATCAATCTGGAGGGGCACAGTCTGTACGGAAGAGTAAAAAGTGGGCACATTACTTTACGCGGAAGAATGGCTGCGTTTCCATCAGACGTCGTAATGCAGCCGTCTGTACCCGGACGTTCTCCATTAGGTTATTTTGCTACTAAACTTGGAACGGTCATGTTTGATTGGAGTGTTGCTGAGGAGACTGTACAAGAAGGAAGACGAATGGTCATGATGTTTACTGCATCGTGCTGCCAGAACACAAGTAATGAAAGCCTGAGCTGGTACGCAAATCCAGATGAAGATCATACTGAAACCTTCAAGCAGTCCATGCCCGATCCTGATCGGGATACTGTGGGTGCGGTGAATGGTGAAGTCAACATGCAATCTGTGTGTTCCTCTTGTCAGGACGAATCTCAGGGTAGAAACTTCTGGGGGATTATACTTCACCAGATGCTGGGGACCGAGAATTATCTCCGCGTTGGCGCATTTATTCTCTTTGGAGGATCTGGAGCTGATGAAGTGTTCAAAGATGCGGTCGAAAGTCTTGTGAAGATCATCTAAGGTATGAATTTGAAGAGACACTTGTGTAACATGCATCGGACTCGAATGAATAGCTTCCTTCCGGATGCTGACTAGTCAAAAACCTCCAACACTAGTAGTTTACTGCTTTCGGCCGCAATTTGTAGTCACACCTTATGCAAGAGTACCCAGGCTGCTTGATATCCCGTTCTTGCTCCTCCGCTGTCGGCCGAAGTGGCCTCTAATATCAACCCTTAATTGCTGGATTCGTTGGACTATCTCCTCTGCAACATTCGTACCCGGTTGTTGTCTGGATTTGCCCAGGGTCGTTGAACTTCAACACGGATTCTCTTCGTATCATGGTCGAACTCATCAACCTCCCAGAACCAGGGCATTTCTTTCTTGATGAGCTGAAAGAATAGATGCTTTGATAGATACCGGAAAGTTCTAGACACCAGCCGCAGAGATGCGATATCTTTAGACGACAGATATGGCAGGATCATGTTTTTGAGCGCTTCCGGGAGTAATGTGAATTTATCAGATTCATTGTTTCCCGCTGGCGGGCGCTCGCCCAGTATAAGGCTTCCCGAAGGTTCCCCAAGATAGAAAGAATACAGTTTCATCATGAGACCTGGAATTTCAATCGGATTTGCTCCAAAATACTGGTAAGAGGTATGTGTCAATAGAGCCAGATAGTTGATTTACCTGGTAACATACCTCGGAACCAGGCACATGTTGCCAGAACTGGCCCTTACACTTCGGAATCATTGGTTCTCGATTTATCTCTTTGAATCCACATCCACCGCAGGCCTGCCTCTACTTCTCTGTCAGGGTCACGAAAATTTGGCTGGAGCCATTGATACTCACATGCCACAGGGACATAAAACCTTGAAGATCCACATTTCCCATCCGCAAATACAACACCCGCTGAAATGTCTTCCAGCATTGATCATGAACTGGAATTCCAGTTACACGCGAATCATCGTTCTCGTCTGCAATGTAATAGTTCTCGGGCACAAACCAATCGATCCCAAATCTGACATGGGCTAATGTGCCATGATCGAACTCGTGAAGTACTACTGAGTTCGTGGGAGTTAAGAAAAAGTCGCTTTCTCACTCGAAGTCTTCCTGCTCTTCCTCTGCAAAGTCGCCGTCTTTTGGCTTCTGAATGATGTAGCGAGCGAATCTCATCCCCTTTCAGTGGTTAGATAACTTTGAATAGTTATTACTCCAATAATTACTTTCATTTCGTCTGCGGCGATCCTCCGCCCGCTGTACCCGCTGTCGAAGCTGCAAAGACTGCCAGGAAAGTGTAGCACATCATGATGGGGCTCGGGACTAATTTCGATCTCGCACCCACTCTGCTCCGGGAACAAGGCGCACACCGTCTCGTTCGGATCTCCAGCGTAGTGCAGCCTATTTCCAGGTCCTCCTCCTGGGGAGTATCCCCTAGGCAATCTAGTATATTCAAACACCATTGGTTCGAGATCAGAATAAGAGGCAATTTCGTGGCTCATATAAGTAAGTGGAAACATACCATCCTGCTTCAGCTGGATCATCTTTGGTGCGTAATCTGGCTATGTTAAAGCTTACAGCACAAATCTGACAACTTCTTTCGCTGTATCCCATTTTGCAGTTTATTTTTGCTAATATGGGTTCAAGAATTTGAAGCTGTTTTTGAGGATTTCCAGACCAAAAAGAGCATGAGTGATGCCTGGAAGGATCATGTTGACATCAGGAGTTCACGTGATGTCAGCAGCACTTCCAGGTTAGTGCGACCTTGCCATTCTATTTGTATATAATCCTAGCGATAGCAATTATGCACCCTATTAGGCCATACTCTTTTCCTCGCGAGCCTTTTTATTCTATAGGTCGTAACAGGAAACGTCTTGGCATTCAAGAAACGTGACCATTCACTTCTACATATAGCCAAATCTCAGGATACAGTACGCCGAGTTATTATCTCCTACTCCAATACTGGCTTTTACAATGTTACTCATTGCTCTATTAGAAACAGAAGCTGGGGTATTACGACCGTCACGAGAGTCAAGCTCGCTGAGTGATATACTTGTTTAGATTTCTTTTGGCAAGTGCTCGGCTCCGTTGGTCTAGCCATGGACCATTCTATACATTAAGCCCAAGAAAAGTGTTCAGAGTACAAATAAACACTCCCACCCACTCTCGCACCCTTCATAATATCTAAATTCTGCTTCGCAACCGCATTCCTAACATCATTCTGCATCTCCAACGGCCCACAAACATACACACTAAGCGACTGTCCTGCGTCCGCTGCTCTAACAGCTTCATCTCGTATGATAATAGGCAGTGAAGGTCTTCCTTCATATTCTGTGCACAACAGAGCAGTTGGATATTCATCTTCGGATTTTACTATGATGTCGTTTGAGGAGCTGGACCCCGCTTGATGTGGGATCTTACTAGATGGCCGGACTAGCTTCTCGGCGGCTTCTCCCGTGACGAATACTTGTATCTGAGCAGACGATGAGATCCTAGATGGTATCGACATCCTGGTAAAGAGCTCGCTTACAGCGCGCTCGAACCAAAATCGACTGGCTGTATCGCGAGTAGCGAGAACCACACGTAATGATGCAGTGCTTGACTTTGCGCTTCGACTCCTGCTGCTAGAAGTTGATACCACGTCTGCATTGGCATCTTTCATTTCCGACAATGAATTTTCATGACCGAGTTCCTCATCCCCTGGAATCGAGCTGGAGCTGAAGCGAAAGAATGACTCTATGAAAGGAAGACACCAACCAGCGCCGGAACCACCAGCGATGACAAGAACACGATCCGAGCCGCGTAGTTGAGGAGAGCTGACGCCTCCATATGGACCATCTACCATTACGGGCGTCGATGCGCCTGAATTTTCGAGAGCGAATTGATGGAGTTTAGCTGTGAATCCACGTTTGTGGCGGATGTAGAAAATGAGTTCAGATTCGTTCATGTTCTTGCAAGGCATAGAGCAGATAGTAAATGGATGTGTCGATATTGACTGTGCGATTCCAAATCCGGTGAAACGTAAGAAGCAGTGCTGTCCTGGTGCCCAATTGAAGTTGGCGGGGACTGTGACGCGGGTGAAATCGTTGTCCTCGACGAAAACACGAGCCTTTTGTGTACACCCGTACTCGAAGATGGTGCGGAGCCATGGATAAATGAAGCATGGTACGTAGACCGCGGCTGTGGCAACGAAATAGTGCCAGCTGGTCAAAGTGTAATCACAGTGCCAGAAGAAGGTGATCATAAAAATGATTACACTGGCGAAGTGAGTTATCTTGAAGAACTCGTACCCAAGGCTCCTATATAAAGTTTCAGTTGACATGAGTAAGCATGTGTCGCGGACGTTTCTACTCACCGGATCGTGCTATGAGACATAAACGTCAACCATGCTTGGAAAATAAGAGCAACAATACCAGTCCAGTAAAATAGCAAGCTTCCCGAAAAGTGAGCTTGCATATCATGCCAATGAACATGGTACACGATGAACGGGAAAGTATGTAGTAGTGCCAATACGAAAAATGCGTAAGCCGTCCATCGATGGAACACCTGAAGTCTTTCGTGAGATACTCCGGTGAGAAGAGTAATCCAGTTCGTCTTGGTTGCCGTAGCGCTTTTGAAGATTAGTCCTAGAAAGAAGTTTGTGTAATGGAATACTTACAAGAGAAATGGCATGCATCCCAAAGCAAGCCATCCAGATCGAGTAGCTAAAGGTGGAGAATGTCCAAATTTCTCATCATTCCAATAGTAAGGACCAGGGATCAGATCCATACCTATATAAAAGCTGTCAGTTCAGTATTTTATTTGCTTGTATACTCAACTGCAAGAAGTGTCCTACAGCCAAGACCCGAATACACCTGTCGAAAATCATCTGTAGGTCTGACGAACATGAATATACTTACAGAAAAAGTACACCGCCCCAACAATACCCAGCATAAGCACTCCTATCGGAGCAGAATTCCATCTCAGACCCTTAACATGGAAGCCGCGATACGACAAATACCTCGTACCCGCAACGAACTTCTGCCAAATCAGCGGACCTCTCGACTGACGTAATCCAAGAAGCAGATTGGATACGAAGTAGCTGATGATAAAGACGCCAATTGTGCACATAAAGAAAGCTACTGTTGAAAGGGCGTAAACGTAATCTGCAATATACCTGATGAGATTTAGTCGTTTAGTGAGAAGGCAAGAAGATAGGTAATGTGGGAAATGAGGGATAGTTGAGAAGGACGTACCAGAAGTGCCAGCGCTGTTGGTAGAAGTCGCACTCTTCTTTTGAGAGATCGTCGCATTCAAACATGCGACTGCCTGTGAACGCCAAGGGCATCGTAAGCCATGCTGCGCTCATGATAGCGGTTGAGCGTGTCTCGCCAGATATTCTCTCGTGATTACTAGGATTCTCAACAAACGATCAAGTCGTAGTTTGTATCGATCTCCGCTCGCAAGAAACTCTTTTACAGCCAAGGCGACGATGCTGTTTACCCAAAGGGAAGGTATAAGAATCTGAATCTGACAGCATCCAAAACGAAATTTGACATGGTGTGAGCACATTTGAGCCTGTAGCGTCGCAGATTACTAGGTTTGAAAGTGCAGCGGTACCGACGTCAAAACTTCGAACAACCAATCAGTACCTGCTCTCGTACTCCGGATGAGTGGTTCTGGGGTTCGTGGAGGCCTCTTCGCCTTCTCAGTCCTGGAGACAAGCATCGTCGAACCGGCACCTTCCTACATGCAGCTAGCAATAAAGCTTAGCGAAGCTTAAATCTGCCACCTGAATCCACCGACCAGCCAAAACGAGATGAAATGCGCTGATTACTCATGGGCGTAGCAATCTCCGTCAGAATCGTGAGAGTGTTATCGTCAATCGCTGCGCAGCTTTGAGCAAGTTTCCTCATTTCGCGTGCTAAGCGAGAACGGAAGCTGCTAGCGACGAGCTTGTTTTTTGTGAAGTGTCAGCCAGCCGTCATTCTGAGATGTCCCGACGAACATAATTATCATACGTCGAGCTGGAATTTAATAGCATGTTGAAAGGTGTACAATTGCGAATTCAGCAAACGAAAATCATCCTATAGCTACATAATCACGAATAACAAGAAGCCGAACTCCATCCTTCTACCCGGATTACACATCCGAATTCAGATCACAACTCACCAAAAACTCAGAATGGATATGAGTATGGCCAAGTCAATGTCCCCGTCATCCACTATGCCCTCAATGCCGATGGGAACATCATCAGGCGACATGTCGATGTCGTCCATGATGGGCATGTCCTCCATGGCAATGACCTTCTTCACCTCCTCGACCACACCTCTCTTCTCCATGTCCTGGATGCCAAAAACAGCTGGCCAATACGCAGGGACATGTATCTTCCTCATTATCCTCAGCGCTATCTTCCGCGGTCTACTCGCTATCAGAATCAATCTGTTTCAGGTGGTGAGAATTCTGAAGCATGATAAAGAGGGCACGTATGGGGATTGTAACAAGGCGGCGATCAGGCCGTGGAGAGCTGGTGAGGCAGTTTGGATGGCTAGTATGGATGCGTTGCTGGGTGGTGTGGGTTATTTACTGTAAGTATTTTCTATTGAGCTGTTGATTTTGGATGTTGTGATGGGTTTTGTTTGCTGATGATATGATGGATAGGATGATTGCTGTGATGACTATGAATGTTGGATATTTCATGTCAGTGCTGGCTGGCATTTGGATTGGAAGCTTTGTGTTTGGGAGGTTCATGGCTTCTTCTGCGTCCCACTGAGACTGCAGAATGAGTTTGATTTAGAATTTGCGGCACAGAATTGGGGTCTCACAGACGCACCTTGGTAGCCACTATAAGACGAATCGGCTTCGTTTGAATGTACTAAAAGCACCTCAAATCATTTTTGAGCCAAATCACACATAGTACAGCAGAGAGAGCGCATAATGTCTTTTGATGAGAATTGATTGAGATTCTTGATTGACCAATATAATCTTGTGATCTGTACTGCCTTCCCAACCATCTATGACACCATTCCAAAGAAGGATTCAGAACACTCCGTAGCCGTACCGAAGGTAACGAGTGCCGAGAATATGATTCTTGTCAGGGGAGATTCGGAGATAAGCACTGAGACAATCGTGGGCCTCAACTTTTTACACTCGGGGCCAGGGAAGTATGGAATACTTTGTAATGCAATTGCATAGTCCGATCAAGATAGTTGCAAGTTCCTATGTCATATATGCAGCTGATCTCGAACAAACAAGGTACAAACATAGACGTGAAACATGGTGATGCAAAGCATATCACATAAAACAGAAAGTGCCATAGTAGAAGTCCGAAAAAAGTTTTATTTCGCGCGGTTCCAGATAAGCTATGGATGAAATGAATACTCGCATCCTCAAACAAGACAGCAAGCACCGGCACATTCATGCTCGCCTGGTCCATCCCATCTCTCATCCCATCGCTAGCCAATACCAATATGGAAGGATATCAATCGTGACTAATCTTCCATCTCTCACAAGCGAACACATAAACCAAAAGAAGAAAACGCCATATTGAATGCCAATCCCCGGATATTCCACTTCAGCAAAAGAGGAAGTCTGAAATGAACTCCATGAACGCCACAGCGCCCCTACTTCGACAACCCAGATTCGCCCCTAGCTCTCAGTCGGAATGAAACGTGCACCGGCAATACTTATACAAAGAATGATGTGTAGATAAGATCAGCCGAATGAGCAACTTAAGCAGCAATAGCAACAGCCATCGATCTCTCAAGACCAGCACTGGGCGCCACTTCCTCCTCCGCAATCTCACCACCAGCTTCCCTCTCCGCCCAGTCACCCCACAGACCTCTCTTGCCTCTAACACGAATGGGACCTCCAAGTAAAGCCTCAGCCTGCTCAACCTTAACAGCATCTTTGGTAGCGAGAACGAGGACTTCGAAGAACATCTTCGTGGCATCTGCGCGGCTGGTCGTAGCTTCAGGGAGGAGATCTTGGAATAGAACGCTGGCTTTCTTGCGCTTGTCAGGGCTAGAGGCGGCTTCAGCGCCAAATCTGTCACGCAGGAGATGAACTGCGTGTTTGGTGCCAAGAGAGACGGGGCCGCTGTCGGCGGGGTGAACAAGTGGTGCAGTGGTTTCGTCGAAGTTGGGGCCGGGTGAAAGGCCCGCGGTTGGGTCGTGCTCATCGTCTTGGGGCATCATGAAGCCATCATCGGCGGGCATCTCGATTACCGTTCCGTCGGCGGCAAGGATAGTGTTTTCTCGGTCGAGACCTGCGCTGCCAAGACCGGCTGCGAGGTCCTCTTCTTCCTCGCCTAGGTCGAGACGTGGTGATTTTTGGTGGCCTTGCTCGTCGCCGCTCTCCATATCAGCGATGCCGCTGTCGCGCTTTCGCTTGAGTTCACCGGTTCGTCGCACTGCTGCTAATGAGAGCATGCCGCGAAGCTCTGGTGCCCAACCTGCACTTCGGCCTTCACCCATGATGTTGGATACGAAGCTACCATTCTTTTGCATCTCGATCAGGGCCAGAAGGTCGGGGTCGCGAGGAAGGAATGATTGGGGTCGGAGGATTTTATCATGCTGGTTTTGCTGCTCCTTAATCTGATGATTGGGAATCATGGTCTCATCATCCGGTCGGAGAATCTTCTGCTTTCTTACTCGTTGGGGAAGTACGATAGTTGTGTCATCAGCTTCGTCTTCAGGTCTGAAAAGTGCCGAACTCTGATTTGCTTGGTGCTCGGCCTCAACTTCAGCAGCGAATGCCTCGTCGATATCGGAAAGGGGCGATTCGGAAATTCTTTCGGGACGGATCACAGGTGCGTTAGCGAGCGTTCCGTGTGGACCATCACCATTGTTCATCATGTCGACATCTCCATCCTCGTCAGCCATTCTGACGGTGTCATCCATTCCGAAGTCGCCTCCTCCAAAATCTAGGTTAAGGGATGTGTCACGTTCTCCAGCATCGAAGTTATCCTTGGCGGGCACCTGAATATCCAATTCACTCAGTAAATCATCCTCCAGGGCGCGGGCTGCCGGAGCATCTCGTCCAATTTCGATGCTTCTATCAACCGCCTTCGGGTTGAAGTCGTCAAGATCCAATCCAAAATCCAATCCCAAGTCCAAATCATCCATAACATCCAACGCCAGATCCTCGTCGTTCTGGTTTTCGATACTATTCTGCAAAAATTGACTTCCGGTGTAGTCTTCTTGCAAGTTAATATCCCTACTACCAGCTCTTCTCTTACGTTGATGTGAGTCGTCTTCAAGTTGAGAGAAGAGAAATGACGCGTCGGGCATAGGTGGCATCTCAAGGTTGTCTCCTTCTGTAAGAACATCTGGAAGCATAAGCGCGTCTCGAGAAGGCATGTGAATGCCGGTTGGCATATCGTTGTTTCCAGAAAGACGGAAAGCCATCTTGATCTTCATAAGTGCCTCATTACAATCGTCGAGCAAATAACGCGCTTTCCGACTGTAAATTCTGACAACACCGAGGAGTAATTGACCACTAAGACGCAGCGCCATTGGTGCTTGGTTGGGCGTGACTATAGCTTCGACGCTGTCTTTAACACTGGCTTGTAAGATATGATTTTTTGAGAGCTTGCGCTCCAGATTGGCCGACAGCCATACCCGCGCCAGAGGGCCAGTCTTCGATAGGAGGGTTTCTGAATAAAACATGATGGCGAAATCCAAGCGTAGGGGAAGCAGAGGTGTTTGCGCCTATGGCGATGTCCTCAGTCGATGTGGGACAATCACTGTTGGGTGTATGGGGGGCAAATCGAGGCGCGTTTGTTGTGTTGTTGTGATGGCGGCGCGTCAAGGATCCAAGCTCGGTCGCAAGTCGAATAAGGAGCGCGTCAAGATCCAGAAACTGAGAGCGGCAATGAGGCGCGAGTTTTCGATAGCAATGCGACGATGAGCAAAGTGTGCGCGATCCTTAGGAAGAGGGGGAGGTTGTGGTTGTGTTGCGATGAAATTGTCGGTGGGGGAAGACTGGGAACGAAGCAGGCCAAATTGAAGATGGCTGGGCTGGTGATGGCGCTAAATATGGGGGTTGGAGCCTTGGATTTGGTCTGCTACGCCTGAGGCCTGATGTCACGTGATATGCTTCCTCAGCCCCCGAAAGTTGGATCTTGACAAAGAAAGAAACGGGAATTCACTTGAATCGCTAGGTAGATGCATTGAGCACTCTTTACAACATCTCCGACTCTCTGCTGAATCATGTTCTCAAGATCTTCGTATCAAAATTGTGCTTCTCTAGTACTTCTTCCCAATCCCTGGCACAGATCCAGCAGCTAGCCAGCCAGCCGGTGCGGTGCCCAGTTCCAGTCCCTTCCCTGTCTCACTTGACCTGCAGGCATTTGAACTCAGGCTCTGGCTCAGGCACAGGCTCAGGTCCTACCTAGCAAATTGCACTGAACACGAAAAAAGTGACTGGCAATTGATTCGCGGATCCCTGAAACAGTAAAGACCACTCTGCCGAACTTACACGACACGTTGTGCAGCTTCAGTATACAGTGTGAACGATTGCAATTATTCGAGTCTTTCAATCTCCATTGACTTCCCCCCATACCAGACCATGTTTACATCTATACACAAATTATAATACGACCAACAGTGAAGAGAGGCGCGAATTGGAATCTTGAAACTATTTCAGCCAAGCAGAGCTTCGCCGATCAGTGTACACCAGCACCAGCACCAGCTCCAGCCGGAAACAGCACCACATCTATTTCGCATGCAGTGGTAGGATCAGTATTGACGACAGCATCATTTGCTGCTCGTTTTCAGCAGGGCCCAGTCCAGAGAAGTCAAGATGGGCTGGCCGCGCATTTCGCGGTCTGCGAGCCCAGGAGGGAGCTTACTACCAATGTCAAATCTGCCAACTATCCACTCCGCAAGCTCAGAGCCGCCCTCGAGGCCACCGTCAGAAGGAAGGTCAAGATCGAGATCGAGGAGTCACGTTCGCTCTCAGTCCTCATTTGCAAAGGTGTGTGGAGGTGCCGAAGTGCCCCTATCGCGTGAAGGTTGGGCTGACATTATAAAGTCAGTAGCAGATGAATACTCCAGCCTCACGCCTACCGAAACAGCTGCGCGACTGCAAACCTCCTTAACAAAAGGTCTTTCCCCTGCCGAAGCCCTCGCACGATTACACAATCAAGGTCCGAACGAATTACCTCACGAGGACCCCGAACCCTTATGGCTACGATTCCTGAAGCAATTTAAGGAGCCCCTGATCCTCTTACTTCTCTCTTCGGCTGGGGCTTCGGTGATAGTTGGAAACAAGGATGATGCTATCAGTATCACTGTTGCGGTTACAATTGTTGTGTTGGTGGGCTTTATACAAGAATATAGGTCCGAAAAATCGATCGAAGCATTAAGCCATTTGGTTCCAAACCACGCCCATCTTATTCGAGGGGAGCCACCAAGGTCTGCCAGCTTACGGACACCAACATGGCAACCAGGCGCTGCAGATGCGCCGGAAGAAGAGAGATTGATGGATGCGACGACCATTGCAGAGGCCGAGGCAAAGGCTGAGGCTATTTCAAGCAAAGTTATGGCATCACAATTAGTTCCTGGGGACTTGGTATTGTTTACAACTGGAGATAGGATACCAGCCGATATTCGAGTCACAAAAGCGTCCGATCTGACGATTGATGAGTCAAATTTGACTGGGGAAAATGAGCCGGTACGAATCACAGCTGAAGCCAGACAGTTATACGCTTCTGTCAGACAGAGAACGAACAATTTAGAATCGCCAGGATCTTCAGAATATGCATCAGCTGGTAGTGGGACGGTTGGAGCAGATACACAATTGAACAGCAGTACAAATATTGCTTTTATGGGAACATTGGTCAGGTCCGGGCATGGCCAAGGAATCGTCTACGCAACAGGAGGAAACACACATTTCGGTACGATTGCTGCCAGCGTTGGCGAGACCGAAAGTCCCCGGACACCTCTACAACTTTCCATGGATTCTCTCGGATCGCAATTGAGTCAGGCATCGTTTGCCATCATTGCTGTTATATCCTTCGTTGGATGGCTACAAGGCAAAGGATTGCTTGAAATATTCACGATATCCATTTCTCTGGCTGTTGCAGCTATTCCAGAAGGTCTGCCGATTATTGTTACTGTGACCTTGGCACTTGGCGTGCATCGTATGGCAAAGCATAACGCCATCGTTCGCAAAATGCCAAGTGTGGAAACATTAGGTTCTGTCAATGTTGTCTGTAGTGACAAAACAGGTAGGAAATACGGTACTTCGCTGGCGATTTGTTGCTTACATTTCTAGGAACTTTGACAATGAATCACATGACAACAACAAAGATGTGGTTCTTTGGTGGTGAAGGTCCCATCGATGTTGACTCGGATGATGAAGCCACCGAATCCAAACCGGACCCAGTAACACTGCGCATCCTTCGAATTGGCAATGTCGCCAATAATAGCCGCTTGAATCGTTTACACGCCGAAGAACCACAATCAGCGTCCTCGATAGCTATTCTATCGTCTACAGAGGAGACAGCGGGGCACATGCTCAGAAGTAGATGGGTTGGACAACCCACCGATGTGGCTATGCTTGATCTTTTGGACCGCTTCAAGGAGCATGATGTACGAGCAGGGTTTGGACCTCGTCTTGGCGAGACGCCTTTCAGCTCGGAACGGAAATGGATGGGAGTTACTGTTGGCGACCCATCACCGGATGGGACTTCAATCACAAGAGAAATCGCCTACATCAAGGGAGCTGTCGATCGTGTCCTGAGTAGATGCGACACGTATCTGACCAAAGATGGACGCGAAGTTGTGCTAGATGCGATGAGGCGGCAAGAAGCCTTAGACGCAGCCGAGAAATTAGCGGTAGATGGTCTTCGTGTCCTTGGATTTGCCAGTGGACCAGTTGGAAAGCATGCGAAATCATTCCATTCCTCCAGTCGAGCCGGTACGCCAACAGCGAAGCAGGCCGAACCTCACGTCTCACATAACGAAGATGTCTACAAGGGCTTGGTTTTTGCTGGATTGGTCGGCATGAGCGATCCTCCCCGACCGGGAGTGCGGAAATCTATCAGACGCCTCATGCGAGGAGGCGTCAAAGTAATCATGATCACAGGAGATGCCGAAACAACAGCTCTAGCCATTGGCCGAAAGCTAGGCATGACAATTGCTACACCTCGCGAACACACTGCAAGCTCGATAGCCGTAAAGCCTGTCCTAAGCGGCGCTGAAATCGACGAAATGTCACCCGAAGAGCTCGAAGGCGCCATAGCCAACACCTCTATATTCGCGCGCACCTCACCCGACCATAAAATGAAAATCATCCGCGCGCTTCAAGCACGTGGCGACATCGTAGCCATGACCGGCGACGGGGTTAACGACGCACCCGCTCTCAAGAAAGCCGACATTGGGATCTCGATGGGTCGACAGGGAACAGATGTTGCTAAAGAAGCGGCGGATATGATATTGACTGATGACGATTTCTCGACGATTTTGAAGGCTATTGAAGAGGGCAAGGGTATCTTTAATAATATCCAGAATTTTTTGACGTTTCAGTTGAGTACTAGTGCGGCGGCGCTGAGTTTGGTGTTCTTCTGCACGTGCTTGGGTTTTAAGAATCCGTTGAACGCGATGCAGATTCTTTGGATTAGTAAGTTCTCTCTCCCCTTTCCCTTTCTCTTTCCCCTCAACTTCTCTAGGTAGGCACCTCGGCGGAAGCGCAACATATTCTAACATCACCTCCCAGACATCATAATGGACGGCCCCCCGGCCCAATCCCTCGGCGTGGAGCCCGTCGACCCGGACGTGATGACCCGACCCCCTCGCACGCGCAATGCTCCCGTCCTAACCCGCCCTCTAATCCTCCGCGTACTCACCTCCGCCACCATCATAACACTCGGCACAACGGCCGTCTACACGCACGAAATGCTCACCGATAACGAAGTCACCAAACGAGATACCACTATGACGTTCACCTGTTTCGTGTTATTCGACATGTTCAATGCGCTGAATTGTAGGAGCGAGAGTAAGAGTGTGTTGAGAGGGGAGGTGGGACTTTTCAGTAATACGCTATTTAATTGGGCGGTTAGCTTGAGTCTTGCTGGGCAGGTCGCAGTTATTTATGCGCCGTGGTTGCAAGATGTTTTTCAGACTGAGGGGTTGAGCTTTTGGGACCTTGTTGCCCTTGTGATGCTGGCGAGTTCGGTCTTTTGGGTGGACGAGGGGAGGAAGTATTGGAAATCAAGGGGGAGACGGAGATTAGGCAGTGGGTACAGTCAGGTTGTCTGAAAAGCAAGGAGGGAAGGGGACTGATGTATGTATAGTCTAGAGTGAGGAAGCAGTGGCTGGGTGTAGGTAGTTTAGTATTGCGTCTTTTGTAACATATATCCATTCCGTGATTCCTGATCGATCTTACGGACTCATTTGCTGGCCTTTTGTTAGTCTCCCTCTCCTGATATTCCACCTTACTTCCTTTGTGATACCTATGGGGAAGCCAAAATACAAATGCTTCTGGAATCTTGTATGTCACGGTACAAACTTAGATGTCCACGCAATTTCCTGACGAGCGCGTGTCACAATCAACCAAAAATTGTTCCCAGCGAAGGTGGCCTCTACATCCAAATTCCCTATCACCCATAATTCATTTGAGCAAATCAAAGTCATGAGGTATTTTCATGACATTGAGACAATACGATGTACAACAAAATTTTCCTGCCCAGCTTATCTTCGGATTCCGCTAATCACCGTATGTGTATGAGGACGCAAGACCCACGAGGATGAGGATGAACGATAGTATAGTATATAGCTGTTCAAGTTGGTATCTATATAAGAATTCTTAGTGTTTGTAATCTTAGATTACTAGTAGACGTGGGTGCTGAACGAACTTTAGACAGGGTTTGCCTCACTAGGAATCGGCAGAATAGAGATTGCGGTAAATCTTGGGGCTTGGGGTCGTGGCCAGCCCTCTGGAGAGGCGCCAGTAAGCGAATATCAATATGAGTACCTTTGCTACCTTGTTAGCACGCCAGATGCGACGTGAAGAAGGTCGACAACTCTAATCTTAGGAGAAACATCTACCGGCCCTTAAGACACCTGCGACAGATAAAGTGACGTGCGCTACCAGCTAAGGTTTGATGTAGCTGAGAGCCACTCCTCCTCGGCTCCTGGTAGTTCATTCAGGATATCGAATTCGCCCATTCGGTCTAAATGCTGAAGGTTACAGGCCCCTTCAAGCTCATTCACACTAGGACTCTTCAACTCAACTCTCCAATGGTGAATGGATCTGGTGGCCGCTGGCCCGATGCTTGTGTCTTTCTCACAAGTTCCGCTACCCTGACCTACTCATTGCATTATTCAACAGCCCGCATCGAACTCATAACCGCTGTAAGACGCAAACCTCTGCAGTCAACGTATCCTCAAAATTAGAACGCTTAGTCTAGCAACATACCTAGTAATTGAAGTATTATTTTGGCGCCAGATCGAATGCAAATACTTGTAGTTGTTGTCACGGCAACAGATGAAGGATAGGGTTGTAACTGGATAGAATGTCAATTTCTCGCAGACGGTACACTCTGGGTGAGTGTAGCCGTAGTTGATGCCATACAAATCACGTTTTGTGAAGTCGTTGTGTCACGGTTCTACAGATGATACTACCCGGCGACAGATGTACTACGTGTCTGGAGATAACGGGATGAAGGGCGAAGAAAAGATGCAGGAAACGCTGGTCGGGGTAGGAAGGTATTGAAGCTAGTCCGTTCTAAGTGATGGTCGGTAAGATCCTGTGAAGAGGCTGCTTTGATAAAGTTCACTTGGTTCCCTGGACATCTTGGCTAATATACCTCGCTGATTATTTTGACAGGAAGAAGGTGCTCTTCAAATATGTGAAGTAATCACACTTTTATCGATTGTCAACAGATCAAATAGTCTTCAATCCGTGTTCTTCAAACTCTTGTCAGCCCTTGGAGAAGTCTTGAGGTTTTTTAGATTGTAAGCTGCTTGGTACTATCACTCTGAGACTCCTCGATGCGATGACTGGTTATCTAATTTCAATACAGACCCATCTCAATTAGGCGCAGGATTGTTTACTATTATCTGGTTTTAAAAGTAATTAAGCGAAGGCCCGACCCGTCGATGCGTGGCTCCCTCAGAGCTCGAGTAGATAGGCCTGTTGCAAGTGTTGATCCTGGAGGTTTGATCAACAGAATTGTGTCATCGAAACCAAGCGTTTTGGAGTCTCTTCCTATTGCACAATTTACAGCCATTTAGATATTGCTATCCCTTTGCTGTCAATTCTCCGAAGATGTCCCTTCACCTGAGTCATCCGGCCGGGAAATCATATCCTCGCCTATTTTGAGACGTTTCGGCTCGGCTCCATCCCCACCTGATCTGCTCAGCCCCGATAAAACCTTAAGGAAGACTCATGCAACTCCATCATAACCTCATATTGACCATCGAATTGTTCTTCTGTCTTCTTTTCATGATCACTCATCCACTACTTTTGATAATTTTGTCCGTGTCTTTTGGCGGTTGAATTTATCGCTTGAAAATTGAAAACGCAAACAGCCAAAGCCTGCCTAGATACCTACGAGGAAGGGTTACACAACCGAGCCAAAAGAAAGCGCTTGTAGTAGTCTATTATGGCTGCACAATCTCCGCCTACGAGATACACTCTCGCCTCTACCGAAACTGCCTTCGCGATTCTCCTTCCTTCCTCGTTAGCGAGTGGGACAAATTTGCTTCGTCGCATGCACGACAAATCATTCGGCAAATGGGCAGCTCACATCAACCTTCTCTATCCCTCATTGCCCAGCTCACATTTACCTCACGCCATTCCACTCATCCAGAATTGTCTCTCCTCGCTACCATATTCAAAGCTCAGAATCACTCTTGACGATGTAGGTGTTTTTAAGCATAGGAAAAATGCTACTGTATATCTGAAACCAGATGAGGAGAGTGAGCAGAGACTGAGGGATTTGAGGAGAATGCTGACGAGTGTGCTTGGGTGCGAGGAAAGCGAAGGGACGGTGGAGGGTGTGTTTAGACCACATCTGGGTGTTGGACAGGCGGCTATGCTGGGGAGTGGAATTGGAAACGCGATTGAGAGGTTGAGCGAGCAGGTTCAGAAAGTGGCTGGGTTAGAATGGAACTGTAGAGGCTTGGTTGTTCTAAAGAGGGAAGCAAGTGGCGAGATGACAGTTCTTGAAGAATTGAAGTTTGGATACGGACTTGATGCTGAGGAGGAGGAAGAGGATGTTGCAGTCTCTGTGGAAATCATGGGACGGGAACCATGTTTTTCTTTCGAATCTACCACCGAAGAGTGGTCACGAGTTACAAATGATGTCAAAGCGAAAGGAGAAAAACAAATATCGCTCTCAAGCTACAACATCATGGCAGAACCGACTGCGGAACCTTTCACCACTCGCCTTCCTTTGGTTATCTCCGCGCTATCTTCACTCGATTCGCCTTCCGCATTGTCCCTTCAAATTCTGACACTCCAAGAAGTAAATGATGAATCGTTACCCCTGCTTTTAGCATCACCATACATCAGAAAAACATATCCATTTTGCTCTCATACACCTTCATCGCTACTATTCAGTGATCGCAATCTAGTTACGCTAGCTTCTGAACCCTTCACATCAAGTGTGGTATCGTTTGAAGAACGACATAAATCAGCTCTGATCGTATCATTCCGTATCGGATCGAAGGATTTGGTAGTCGCGAATGTACACCTCACGAGTGGATTGACCGACGAAGCTGTCAAAGCCAAAGAGAATCAGATGAATCGACTTACAAAGTTCCTGAAAGTTGGAGACACCCTAAATGAAGACAGAGAAGTGATCATTGCGGGAGATTTTAACCTCACGTCCTCGTCGAGAACAATCCAAACCGCACTTGATCGTGGTCTGATCACGCCTGCGACCGCCCAAGCTGTTCGAAAAGTCATCGATCTCAGTATATGGGATGATACATTCCTTGATTCTGATTACGAGTCCGAGCTTAGTATGCTCGGCCATGATGGCCAGGATGTATTCGATGGAGAACAAGGAGCAACGTTCGACCGCTCAACTAATCCCATAGCCGCGCAACTAGAGCCACCCATAGATCGAAGTCCGCAGCGATATGATCGTGTACTGTTTTTGAAAGGAGGCTCGGTTTTTAGGAACCGGTTTGCCCTTTTTGGTCTTCCGGATGACAGGGGACGATGTGGTAGTGATCATTATGGCGTTCGAGCCATACTTGCACTCTCCGAACCTGATACTTCTACCAAGTCGAAAAAATCTGACCATAGTAGTGTCGCAACTTCAATCAGAAAGATCCTAATTGTGGAAGACAACACAGATTTCGCCCCTCTGATCGATTCCTACCTGCCGACAATCGACGACATCATCCAACGTGAGCGCGCGATTGAATTGCTACAAAACGCTCTAGTGAAAGGCAAGGGGCTGAACAGGCTTATCATGGCACCCTTGGGGAGCTATCTCATGGGAACGTACTTCCCAGATTCTGATGTTGATCTTCTCGCCATTGGCACTGTACCTCCTCCCGTTTTCTTTGATTTTGCTGGAAGGCAATTGACGAAGTTTGATGGGGGACAAGCAGGCGAGCAGAACAATTTTAAGGGACTGCATTTCGTCAATTCTCTTGTTTCGATTGTGGAGGTTACTGTAAACATGATTAAGTTTGATTTACAGTATTGCCAGGCCGAGGAGTTGGTTCGAGCGTAAGTGGCCCCCTCTTATGAATTGATTGCGCAATTTTGGCAATTGACAGAGTCGTAGATACTATGGAGTATCCCCAAGTCCATCTTTACCAGATATAGTCTTCAACAAGGGTCTAATCGCAACGCTATCGCCATCGTCAATCAGACCACTCAACACCTATCGCGACTCAGCTTACCTCCTCCTCACTATCCAACACCTTCCATCTTACCGACTTGCACACCGGTACATAACCATTTACCTCAAGAATCGCGGTCTCTACTCCGCCAAATTCGGTTATCTAGGCGGAATCCATCTCCAATTACTCCTCAACCGCGTCGTCAAACTCATCTCTATATCTAAGTCTACACCAGAAGACAGCTTTCAGATGTCCGCAGCGACTATCGTCCAAACTTTCTTCGCGTATTACGCCAATTTCAACTGGGCAGCCGAAATCGTTTCAGACCCCCTCCTTGACCCAGCAAGTAAAGTCCCGAGATCAGCTCGCGACGCCATTTTCATACCCGCTATCCATATCCCAACCGCTCGACCCAATGTTGCATCATCATGTACAAAACTCACAGCTCAAACACTCTCCTCTCAATTTTCCCTCGCGGCAGAGCATCTCGCGAATGGTGATTGGGATTGGGCTATGCAATCAAAAGAAGCTGGTTTGACCGACTTTCTAAGTGGAAGTGGTGCTTTTGTTAGAGTCAGTATCGATGTTTGGGGCGTTGGAACTGATGTAGGCGAAGGCGAGATAGCGGAGTCAAAAGTGAGAGAGATGCTTGGGGCGCTGGAGAGTAGATTTCCCAGGTTATTAGTCTCGATAGGCAGGATACCAGGGATTGAGGGGAGAGTATGGCCTGCGAGGTTGTGTGTTTCTTCTGAGGGGCTGGGTGAAGAGAATGGGAAGGAGAAAGAGAAGGTGGAAGATGGACAGTTCAAGGGCTATTACCTGCTTGGTGTTTCTGCTCGTGATAGGCTGGAGAAAGATAGTAAGCAAGTGATGGAAGGGAAGTTAGTAACCGCAGTTCGCGAGTTTGAAAGAGGAGTTTTGGAAGCGAAAGAGTTCGTTGAAGGGAGTAAGAACGTCTGGCTTGTTGTTGATTTCGTCAAGAAGAGGGAAGTGCTGGGTATGAATCTCGTACTTGATCATCGAGAGTGGGGAGTAAAGAAGCCACAAAGTCCAAGTGCCAAAGGACCTGCATCGGCTATCAACAGTCTGGTCTTGGAAGTAGGAGGGGGACCGGCCCTTTCTTCAGAAGACAGTTTACCAGCTTCCGTTGCACTTCAGGCTACTCCAAGTAATTCCAACTCCAGCAAAGCGATCAAGGCACCAAAGGCAACACCCCTTCGCCCAGCTCACGAAATTATTGCAAGAATAAAATGGGATCCGGATCTTGATATTGAGGACTACTTGATTGGATATGAAGATCGGTTCTTAGGCGTCAAAGAAATGCCGCTGGGGAAATGGAAGAGCGAAAGCACAGACGAGGAATTTATTCCCATGCATCGGGTTGTTTGGATGAGACTCAAAGACGGAGCTGGCACTGGAAATGGAGGCGATATCGTGTGGGATCGGAGGAAAAAAATTGATATGTTTTTCGGAAGTGGTGTCGGAGCTGGTTGACGAGCATGAGGAAAGCCTACCTACCTTCTGAAAAATATTCCTTCGAATTTAATGATTAATGCGATTCGCAAGACATGTAAGCCGATGAGTCTCCCTAAGTCACAATATTTTCTTTTGATGAAGTCGGGCGATCAGAATTCTGGAGACAGATGCTAAAGCCCTCATCCTGCAAAGCGAAATTAGAACAGGCGAACTAGAGTAGACGCATTCGAGTCTCGCGAACTCGTCTATGGCTTGTTTTCATTTTTAACATTTTTGATAGACGGCTCCCCAATTGCTGTGAAGAGAACCTTGGGCTGGAATCCTCCATCATTATCCCGCTCACATATCCTTGTCATAAGCTCCCAAGCCCGCAGCCTACAAGTTCGTCTCCACATTCTTCTCGCCTCTCGCAGCTCTCACCAAACCCTCACACCAATCCTGATGCCCAAGCAACATCTTATTCGGCTTCTTGTTCGCCAGCTCCTCAGCCGGTGTCCCATTCTGACTCTCCTGCGTTAAGATCCTCACTCTTCCACCATCCAGATCCTCAACCAGCCATGCATGATAAACACTAACACTATTCTCACCATCATCCAGTTTCGCACTCCACGCGATCCGTCCCGCTTTTCCAGATGCTGGAGCTTCACTCTCTCGCACTGTACAAGATAAAACTGGGAAACCAAAAGTCGAGAACTTGAATTCATCGCCTTGCTTAAGAGAGGGGCCGGAGGTGGGTGGGGTGATTTGCGAGACGTTGTTGTAGTAATCGGACCATTTCGAGATGTCGGATAGAAGGGACCAGATTTGGGTAGATGTCAAGTTGGTAGCAATCACTTCATTAGTTACGAAGTTGGATGTTGTTCCTGGGAGGAATTCCTTGGGCCAAGTTATGGCGGATTGGGTTGGAGATGACATATTAGGGGGTATTGGGCAGTTTTTTTGACGTTGATCTGAGGGCCTTCTTGCTCTGATTTGGTTCGAAGAATATGAGTTTGTTTAATTTCTCTTTAATTTGTTTGAGATGCTGTCGAAGATCTTCGAATGACGCTGAATCACTAGTATAAAGACCGGCTTACTGTGACGTCACGATTGACATCCGTTGCTCCTGACTGTTTCCGAGGTCATCATACTCCTTGGTTGTTATTGTAAAACAGAATACTGCGAAAGCTTGAGTGTTGTCTTTTGCATGAACTGAGGAGTTCAAAAGTAAATTCAAATTTCTAGACATTCAATGGTAAATACGTCAAGGGATTATAATACTTGACCACAGCTTCAAATTGCGCTTCCCTGAGGCAAGTGACATGTTTGGGTTATGATGGCAGACGCTGTTGCTGGATCTAGACCCCATGAATCAGAATTGATAGTGGGACAGCAATGATGGTGGATTTTGAAGTTCCAGAAGGATATTTGGACTGTTTACAAGTAACTAAGGTAGTCGTAGAAATGTGCGATAAGCGAATCGAGCCTTCCCGCCTGGCTTCCTTAACACTAGCGCAACTTGGACCTGCATGCCTGCTTCTTTTTTACCTGATACTCCTGTTGTTCCCGACTCAAGTAAAGATTGTCGACCTGATAATCTAAAGTTTGTGCAATAGACGGCCGATTCCCATTCGATATATCAGTCTACGTTAATGGATACGAAGTGTAGCATCTTTATCTCAGTCAACTGCTTGGTAGGTAAGTCAAAACAAATCAAATTTTGCCGCGAAATGTCTGACAGTGATATTGATAGATCGTGTCGAAGTTAAGCTCATCAAGGTTGACCTCCCTCAGACTTTAAAATACAATCAGAACTCATAGCCAGGCGGTGATCTCCGAGTTGTCTCGATTGATTTCTTGCTGGCCAATTCTCAAGCAAAATCTGTAAACGAAGGCCATTAAGGGACAGGCTTTAACTCGAACTCCACGCCTGAGTCCAAGGCTATTTGTTTAGAGATAGAATCAAGTGTTACGAATTCATGACGGACATGACTCCAAGCCAACGATATGTAATCACGGAATTTGGGGCCACTGTAAGATGCATGAGTTGAAGGTTTCGTGTCTGAGAATCATTAATCGCCAGTTCATATTCACAACTCTTCTATATGCTCCACTTTTATACACCATATGTCACAGAGTTTCTGTTTGCTCTCACAATCATTCAAAACTTCGATTATCCAAAACTGACCCATCTTCACATTGTCAAGGTTAAGAACTTTAGAATAATAATGTTCATTTTGTGTGCGAGAGATCATGTCTCAAAAAGGAATGCAATGTATGATGCTGGTGGTGATCGTATCTTCCAAGAAAGACCAACTTTTCCCAGGAAAAAGCGCCCAGCGCCCACCAGGCAAAGAAAATTTGTCTGGCATCTCAATGAACCCGCCACGAAGCTCCAAGAAAGATCCATGGTTTGATGCAAGACTCCGCCCAGCAGATCCTGAACTGTTGTTGGACCATTGAATCTCTAAGTTCAGAGCCAAGATTTGTCAGGTATGGTGACCAGAATCTCTCCAGTAGATGTCTGCCAGAACTGTAAAACAGTGAAATGTGGTTGCTGGAGTTAAGTGCCTGACTTCGGAGTTAGTCTTTAAAACTTATTGGAGAGGATGACAACTTACAAATTTCGTAAAGTCAATCCAGATATTTAGCAGGATATCCAATCAAACGCGCATACCCAGAGCTTGTATGGAGGCAAGAAGAGCGAGGGAAATATCAGAAAAAGTTCATTAGTCCGCATTGCAAGGACCATTACAGATGATGGCTGTGAGATCATTCTGCTCTGTATCTCTAACCTGGAAGTTATCTCCAGACCATTGAAAGACGTTGCCGCAAGGGAAAACGGAGCAGCCAGAGTGCGGGGAGGAACCAGCAGCATTGCGGAGCCAGTGAATCTGAGAGTTCTGTGGTCCCAAGCCAAAGTCATTGGTTCTCACGACTGATAGATCGAAGAACTTCATAGACTGTCAGTTTATGAAATTATATGGAATCCGAAAATGAAACCCTCTGAGGCTGAACATGTTGAGACAGATAGAAGAAGGTGGCATCACTTACAGTCCGATCATTCTGGCCGTTGAACTTGACTTCTCCCTCAACATTATGCATGTCAGAGCAATCTCCACCCTCGTAAATTGACTTGAACATGTAGCTGCCTCCGCGGACGATTGGAGGTGTATTCCCACGGCCAAATGCAGGGACGTGAGTGCCTGGAAGTGATGGATAGTACTGTGGAGGGTTGGTGCCCTCGATGTGGCCAGGATACCAGCAGATGCCTCTGAAAGTGTGTTAGTGAGAGATAAATACATCAGAAAATCTAAGAAAACTTGAAGAAGTGACCGAGGGGAATATCAGCTTACCTGGACCGGGAATCCTTGTTGATAAAGATAACTTTGTTGCCAAGAGCAGAGCCGAGAAGAGAGAGAAGGACAGCAACGAGGATAAAGAGGAGCTGCATCTAGAGATCCTGGATTATGGAAGTGTTTTGAGTCGAAGGTAGAAGAAGTTGACCAGCAACTGATGTATGGGGGCTTAGTGCAAGAAGTGTATGTCTCGTGTTGAGTGTATGATAAGCGAGCACGTTTTGAGAGGACGAAGATCAAGCAAGAAATATCAGTCAAGTATGGGTAGTATCGAGCGCCAAGGAAGTTGTTGTATGAAAGAAACAGAACAAGATTCTGAGCGGAGTGGAGGCGGCTATTTGTAGCCAAAAAACGCCTGCAAGTCGACGCCAGATATTCACGTCCCCGACTCAGGCATGACCTTGCCGGGAAAGAGGAGTTGTAGCTTGCAGTGAATGGAACTGTAGCATTGACCAAAGCTCGCCACCAATATCCATAGGGAGAGTGTAAATTCACAAGATGGGAAGTTGACTCTAGCAAAAACCAGGCAGAGACCGAGCAGAGAAAGCATATTTACGACAGCTGCTCAAGTTTTGATTTATGGGATCTAAGGACTAAAGACCATGTGACAAAATTCAACATCTATATCGCATTGAAAGGGCTCTGCAAATCCGCCTGGAAAGTTTCGTGGGCTTCTGCGCAACAAGAAACCACATTTTTTATGTTCGTTGAGTAACTATGCTATATAGAAGGAACGTCAACTTCATAGTTCGGATTTCACATGGAATAGGACAAGAGGGATGCATGAATCTACTAGAGATTTAGACTCTGGCGTGCGTATGCCTTGAGTTTGTCCATTTCCCAAGTGTGTAGAACTTCAAGAGAAATTGGAACGTGAACTTCTCGAAATGAATCTCGACAACAAACAAGCTGCATTCTAGAGAGAGCATATTCAACTAAGGACTTCGCAAAGGGCATAGACAGACTAAACAGTAATCCAAGAGCTATTCACGATTCTGCGCATATTCCCGACTGTAATTAAGGCACGACTTGACAGCGTCCCTCTGCATTGTGCAGTCTTACCAATTGATGCAATCGTGAGCGGCTCGAATCCAATTTCTTGATTCAATAACTGTATTGCTGAGAGAGTACTATCAGTCGAAGCTGAGGGCTTAAGCACACCATAGTTGAACGGGACTCAGAATTCCTGGCCGACTGGTAGCGGTGGGGCATGTGGCTCAATTATAGCTGTCCAGTAGCTCATGGACTTGGATTATGGTGACACAGAAAATCGTTGTAGACGCAAACAGAAGATAGAAAGCACATTAACAGCCAACAGAAAAAGAAATGAGGTCTAGGTTTGTATGTATGTGATTTGCATCAAACTCCACAATCAGGCTCGAAACCCGGAATCTGGAGATGGATTTCCCAACCAGAATCCTATCAAACCGTATATCTGAATTTCGGACTCTCATCACCCAATTCAGCAATCTCGTGCTCGGTCATGCCTTCAACTTTGTAATCCTCTAAACCGGCATCACGTCTACTATTCCCTCTCGAGTAGACAAACCACTACAATCAATCAGATTTAGCCACCCTAAACTAGAGCAAGGATCAACTTACAAGCATAGCATAAACCACACAAGCAAACCCTACCATTGATAACGTGACCGCATGCCCGGTAATATATCTCGGCTTGTCCGTAGCCGGATAGATGAAGCTACTCAGGATACCCGCAGTATTACCGATCGTAAGCTGCATACCTGTGGAGGTTGTTCGTTTTGCATACCGTGGAGAATTATTTGGTAGCCAGGCTAGAGGAAGTCCGACTACGATGTATAGACCACCAGCAACCATGAAACAGCCAAAGTAGTGGGCGCCAGACGGTGCATTAGAAAGCAGGATACCGTATCCGAATACGCTGAATGTACCACCAATGAGTGTGAATAGAGCGCGCTTGGATGTTCGGTCTGAAAGATGGGCGGCGATCATGTAAGCGATAGCTCCAGTGGCGTAGCAGGGAATTGTCAGGAGTTGTGTCTCGGCAGTTGACCATTCTGGTTTGGTCAGCTCTTACTTTCAAAGGATGTTGTATTGAAGAATAAACATACTCCCGAGCTGGGAGATAATGGTTGGAAGAAAAGTTGAGAATCTGGCAATAGTCAATTCGGAAATCATCATCTATGACAGAGAATTGAAACAAACCCATAGAGCATGGTATCGACACCGAACTGAGCGAAGTAGAAGGCCCAGCACTTCCAATCTGTGAAAGCTTTCATGACGTCTTTCTTGGAAAATTCCTGCGCAGTTGCGGTTTGACCATACTCACAAGCCTTTCGGACTTGAATCAACTTCTTGTCTTCTTCTGTGAGAAAATATGCCTGTTGGAATCAGCAAAAATTAGGACATTCTATATAAGTATCAACTTACTGTTTCTGGATTATTGGGCAAGAGCCACAGCGTGGCAATGCCCATGAAAACTGTCGGAATGCCTTCGAGAATAAAGATCCTATGTTTATTAGAACGTAAGCCGCAAGGAAAAAGAAAAGTACCGACCACCTCCAGCCGCTCTGACCCGCAAGACCATCCATATGACCAATTCCATACGCCAGAAGGCCGCCAAAGCCTCCAGCTAGCGCAGCTGAGACGAAAAGATACCCGATGCGCACCGCAAATTCATTCTTGGTATAGAAGAATGTCAAGTACACTGCCAAGCCAGGGAACAGGCCAGCTTCAACAGCCCCGAGGAACAATCGCACAACGAGCAGACCAGCGTAAGACTGCACAACTCCAGCGAGAGTGGCGATAATTCCCCAGGATGTGGCGATAAATGAGATCCAGCGCGAAGGAGTGAATTTCTTCAGAACTCTTTATAGATGTCAGACAGTGCATATAGAACAAGACTTTGAGCTGTACATACAGATTCGATGGAACTTCACAGATGATGTATGTGACGAATAGAAGCGAGACTGCGGTTTGGTACATGTTTCCCTGCATGCCAAGATCTCGCTCCAAATGGTATAATCTTGCATTCCCAATGTTGACACTGTTGATCTATTAGAATGACACACTTCATGTTGGAAATGAAAATACGTACCGGTCTAAGAAACTCAAAAGATATAAAGCCATCACAACAGGAATGATGTGAATATCTAGCTTCCTTACTAGCTTTCTCTCAGCTTCGCCGCCAAGCAGCATTCGCTGCTCATCGTCAAGCCCAACATCTTGCAGCCCAGTGTCTTTTGGCTCAGCATCGGACATGTCAGGAGATCCAGATTTGATTATATCACCTTTCACATCTAGACCTTTCGAAGAGGTCGACTTGTTGACCTCGGCCATAACAACCTTAGCGGGCGAAAATTTATATTGTGGAGTCGGCACTTTATATAAAATCACGTGTTAAGATCATAGACATGCATTGGAAAGAGGCGGGAGAAAGTATAATATGAGGCGCTGCACTGCATTTATAGGATTGTCTATCTTTGTGTGCTGAATAAAGGTTGCACCATGTGTACCTGCTTATCTTTGCTCGGCATCCAGATTGGCTAATCTATCTTGGGCCAAGACGATACCTTGTAACACCACGCATTGGAAAGGTGGGATACATCTTGTAGATCTTGTAGAGTATAGCTGGAGCAAGGAGTCATCGAGTAAGTGGTCATATTTGTCGAGTATATTACAATGGGACGCTTTTGAATATATCAATGCTCTCCGTCATGTGCTGACCACGTGACTCTGCTCATAAGTCCTTTACACACTCAAGATTATTCTAAAGGGTACTACTACCTGATTAGCATTATCGGCCAGCTCATCTGAAGATCCTCGATCTACTCCTGGGTTATGTGTGTGACACACTAGGGAAAGCTTTCTGAAGTATACGTCACCCGCTGACCTATGATTCGCCCCCCTAAAAATGTTCTATATTCTCGAAATTTTATCTAGTATATCCTCGCTCTGAAATCTTCGGACGACGAATTTGAACTTTGATAGATCGGAGATTTTCAAGGTACCGTAGGATCCTATTGAGCGACGAGACCTGTGATTCTGAAACTATTGCCTCTCACTGAGCATGTCTGAAATTTCTAGCCAATCCTGCTTCAAGGAATATGTAAGCTCAGACTGTGGAGCGTTCAGCTAAAGTCATAGCAATCTTTGGCACATTACTTAGCTTATCAAGGATAGAACTTTGAAGAAGGCATCAAGTGTCAGTGTGTCTTTACCTCACTAAACAGTTTAAACTATATCTAGCACCACAATAAACTTCCCGAGCTTCGCCTTCTCGAATCGCACCTTGGGTGGACGGATTTCCCCAGAACTACCATAGCCGTACTAATCTCATATTATTGAGTGAGTTTTGCCGGGACGACATGAGATAATGACGTTGATGATTCGCAGCTTCCGAAAATATTCTTCAAGCCAGTCTCGCTTAGCAATAACACATCGAAAAAAAATCTTGCGTTATATGTCAAACCCTACTCTGGTAATTCATCGCTCAAGAGTCGTAATGGGAAAAAATTTGAGTTGCATGCGTAATGAGCATGCGAGATTTCTGATCAAATGATCACAGGCTTTTGATCAAATCCATAAAGCCATTTAAGTCAAGCATCACATATGAAGTTCAAGTGACTGGATGGGTAGAAGTGAAGTGAATGCCAAAGGCAGCAGGTAAATGTCTAAGGTTATGAGTGATCGAGCTGTAGATGAAGCCGTGAATGAAGTATCATCAATCGTTGAAGGGTATCGCAACACGTCACAGCACATCAAAAGATTTCACGAATGTAAAGTGGCAATCTGGTTTGAGAGTTGATGTATTCGAGAACGACGACGATGACCAATTCCTTCAACTGTCCTGATCAGACACCCAGAATCTATACAAGAATGAACGAACAACATTCCCGGCTATCCAGCCTACCCTCCGTCTATCCTCATATAACCCGGATTTGAAAACAAAAAATCGATACAAGAATTAGCGGACAACATTCCCAGCTATCCAGCCTACCCTCCGTCTGTCCTGATATAACCCGGATTTGAAAACAAAGATTCGATACAAGACTGAACGGATCACATGCCCAGATCCTCCCACCTGTCCTGATTGACTCGAATTTGTATAAAAAACCACGAAAGAAACATAGAAACAAGTTGAAAATCAAATGCAAGCGCACACGTTGTAACATCTCGAAGTTCCGATTACAATTGAAGGAGGAACATGTCAGTAATTTCTACGCTGATACTGGTTAGACCGTTGGAGCCTAATAGGCGGCCAGGACGAGGAGCATCAACGCATAGTTGCGGTAACTATAAGTGTTCTGCTTGGGGGAGGGGTCATCGTTAGATAGTTGGGTGCTGTTGTTGAAACGTTTGGCTCGTCCAATAGGAAGGCTGGCGGTGTCTGGTTGTGTGGGTGATGAGCCGTTGGGTGGTAATGCTGAGATGATGACATAGTCGATTTCCGAAGGTGCTTCGGGTTCCTTGCTAGCTTCCGATACGTTGCTGTTGAGATCGCTATGGTGGTCGTTTTCGTTTTCGCTACTGGCCGAGGGGATGATGAAGAAGTCATCGTCTTCGTCACATGAGTTGTCGTCTAGGGAAAGCCCGCTGAATGCGAGCCCGAGGACTGGCTCGGTAATGTTAAGTTTTGGTTGTGGGTCGGTTTGGACTTTGGCTCCGATTCTGGTTGTTGGTGCCATTTTCGTGCGGTTGAATTTGCTACCGGAGATTGCCGTGGAAGTGTTGCTGCTGATTTTGAGGGAGACTGAGCTGAATGCGTTTATGCCCGATGATTGACCTTTGAAGGGGGAGATTTGATGTTCTGAAGATCCGGGCTGTTGGTAGTTTATTGTACCGAAGGCGATGCGAGTTGCTTTGTTGCTTGATTTGTTGAAGTGGTTGGCTGGCAAGCTTTGGTTGGCTGTTATTGAGGTAGAGGTATTATGTGGTAAATGGATGTGTGGAATGAATTTCAGATGAAGCGGAGGGAAGGTTGAACGTAGAGATGCAGGCCGTTTATATGGCTGTTGAACCCCGTAGTGCGCGCTATCCTCGGTACCAAAGTCGATTGGAAATGAATTTTCTTTTAATCCTCGTGTTAAGACGGCTTCTAAATAGGTTGACAGTAATGCATTTTTCGGCTTCAACACTAATTCCAAATTTTCTGATTGGCTGTTGACGACTACTTTAGCCGAGTATCAACAACTTTCGGTACGCTAAGGCAATGGCTCGAGACTACAGATTTTTTTTTCTTCAAATAATTTCCATAGCCAGTAGCCAAATAATGTTAAGCTTGAAATTTGTGTTAGATTTTTCCGGGCGCTACATTTGAATGATCAAATATTTTTAGCCATGTGCAATGCTGGCGCAATATTGACGTATGAAGGTTTGTAATTTCTAATAAGCTATTCAGTATTTACTGGTTGGAGTTGTATTAGGATGCGAGAGCCACAATAAATGAAGAATAGGCACCCCTGGTACCCTTATGGAGCGATGGGCAAAGATATTGCTCTTATTTAGAGAGCCGTGACTCGTGAGTTCTAGTATCCATAGATTCCCTACATCTGTGCTCATATATCCTGTTATCCGTACTCAATTATCAATATGTATATTATTGCTATCGCATGCCACCTATTTTCTACTTAGAAAATGAAAACAAAGCCATCAAAAAGATTCTCTTCTAACCTCTCTTTCAACTGAACATAATTTTGGAAATCAACCAACATCAGAGAGGAATGTTTGTCAAACAGATTTGGACTTAGTGGCTATCAAACTCTCCGCCACAGGGATCCAAGCGATAATCAGCCTTCCTAGCGCACTACATAATATGTCCCCATATCCCTCGCCTTGCATGTTATATCCAAGGGTGACATCTTAAAATTTCTCCAAATCAACCCCTAGCCAACCAATCCAACTCCTCGCTCAACTCTCCCAAATGAGGACTCACAGCCTCCTTACTCCTAAGTGTCATTACTGCCCCCCGTTGCGCAATCTCAATCAACTTCTCATCCAGCTTCACACCCTTAGCCAAACCCGCAACAAGAACACCAAGCAATGTATCACCAACTCCATTAACACTGACCACATCCTCTACAACTTCCACAGCGGGAAAAAGACGCATATACACACCTCCGATCTCTTCACTACCGTTCGCGCATCTCGACAAAATGAACGGCGCTGAATCCGGATCTGTGAGACGTGGATCATTTGGCTTCAGCAGCGAAGTGAGCAGCACGCCTTCAGACCCGAGCTTAGTCAGTATGGTAGGTATGAACGGCAGGAGTTGAATGACTTGAATCGGTATCCCCTCGTCTGTCACTTTCCTATTTGTGATCTGTACAAACCGGTCTCGTGCGCCTGAACTAGGAATACCAATTGCATCAATAGCAGTCCACCATTCCTGACTTTCGAAAAACTCGTATTTCTTCGCTGCTGCATGCATAGCCGCTAATTCATGTTGATTCGGCGTCGCGAGATTAATTATATTGTGGGGAAAGGGCTGGAGTTTTGGTGATGAATGTCTAGCATCAGGTTCGAAGATCAAAGCTGATTTCGCCGCGGAGACGGGCTCGTATGCTATAAAGACATTCATGTTGTGGTAGTATTTGCACAGTCCTTTGATGTTAGCTTTGCTCCAGTTGGCGTCTACCACGACCCATTTGAGGGAGGGGGAGGAGCCGGCCATCATCAAGCAATTGGGAGAGGCGGTAGCGAAAAGGGACATATCTGCCATAGCCAGCACAAGGTCCTTCTTTGAGTCGTTGATGGCAACGTATTGGGCTGTTCGGTAGGATGTTTTGTGTGTGGAGGAGAGCTTAGAGGGGAGAGTCTTCATGCCGGATGTGGAGAGACCTTCTTCTGCTAGCGCGGATAGAATGCTGGTCCCAGCTCTGAGAAGGCTTTAGTGAGATGTATAAAAGAAAGTTGCGGGTTTACCTACAGATCATCTGCGACGAAACTACGTAATTGTACGGAAGAATTACCACTTGCACGATGCGCGGCCAAAGCTACGTTGTGCCCAACTCCGCCGATGGTAGGGACGATGGCCGCAATATTTGAGGTATGCATCTGAGGCGAGACGGAGTTCTGGGAGCCGGCTTCCTCGAGCGGTGTGTGGTCGCATGATAGATCGACTGCAACAGAACCAAAAACATGTATTAAATGCTATTCCTTATTAGAATACAAGATTTGACAATGGATATTTATTCTGGCGGGCACGCTCTAATTGGAGCTGCGTACATTGGCTTGGACCCCTCGTTTAAGAGCTGCACTTTCTTCCTGAGTCACCTCTCCGAGACCTGTCGAATACTGTCCAGTATTTTCTATAGGCAGGCTAACCTCTTTCTGGGTTGTGGACGGCTTATTAACACCAGCAAACTGCTTGTCTTGTTTCGAAGCCTCAGCCCGATATTGCGGATCTCTCACTACACTTGACTCTGATTAGCACAACGAGGCAAAATAGTGATGCTGCTGCGATTTACCGTGGGACTTGTCCCGGAGACCTTCTAAAGGCTGTAAGCTGAACCGCAATTCTTGCAGCCATGGTGACATTCGATTCGATCAATGCCTTATTCGCTGGCAGACTATTACCCTTAGTAAGATCCTTGATCCGGGCAAGGATAAAGGGAGTATTGGCAGATCCATGGAAACCTTGGTCAGATGCTTCTTTCACGGCTTGGTTGATGGCAATGTCGATCTCGGCTTTGGGAATCGAGAATTTGACTGGGATAGGATTGGCAAAAAGCAGGCCGGAGTGCATGCCCATATGTCCAGATGTGAAATTGCCTAATAGCTCTTGTGCATCTTGGATAGTTAGCTCTCCACCCTAACCTTGGACAAGAATCTTACAGATCATTGAAGCAGCTTCTCTAGCATTATAGAACACCGCATGACTCTTGACACCACTATCCCTTGTATAGAAAGCTGGAAAGTCGATATCGCCCTTTCTACCATCGGCGAAAGTACATACGGTAGCGCCTTGAGTCTCAAGATATTCAAGGGTCCGAGGAATGTCTAAGAAACTCTTGCAGCCACTGGCAACTACTGCAATTGGTGTCCTACCGAGCTCAGTGAGATCGGCGGAGATATCCATGCTATCTTCAGCCCCGCGATGAACACCACCTAGGCCACCTGTTCCGAAGACTTTGATACCAGCTCGGTGAGCGAGGATCATCGTTGCGGACACAGTGGTGCCGCCATTGAATGAGTTTCCCACAAGTCCCTATTACAGTCAGGAATAGAGCTTGCAGCAACCTTGGGGGATCTTACATTTCCAAGTATATAAGGGAGATCTCTTCTTGAAACTTTCATAGTATCCGGCTTTCCAGCCGACGAAGCGAGTTCGATGACCTCCTCTTTGCTGAGACCAATTCTGGCTTTACCTTTAAGGATACCAATGGTAGCAGGTACAGCTCCGTTTTGGCGTACAATCTCTTCCAAGCCCAAGGCAAGATCAACATTTGCAGGGTACGGAAACCCATGAGTGTAGATCGTAGATTCAAGAGCGACCACCGGATTATGTAAGCTCAAAGCGTTGCTGACTTCGTCTGATAATTTCAAGACACGGCTTTCCGGGGGTTTGTAGTTTTTTATTGGATTCCGTGGTTTATTCCACGTAGGAGGCTTATGGAAAGCATGGTACCGAATTGTAGGAACAGCTTTTAATTCGTGCCTACGTGAGCTGGTGAAGGTCGGAAGATGTGTTTGTGTTCTAGCTGATCGGCCAAGAACTGTAAAGAGCCTCCTGTGTTGGTGACCAAATAGGGGCAATCTTGAGATACGTGCCACTTCTCCTTGACAAAGCGTCTGACCTCTTACAAGAACACGACATGGTGTTGAAATACCTCTCATTTTACCCTTTGCATTACGTTTGGTGTGATAGATCGATAGAGAATGATTGGAGCTCTAGCTGTTGAAACTTTATCCTATCTCACAGCTGGGATATCACGTGTCGTCTTTTCAAAGCATCAGCCACACCCCGGGTAAGCCACAACTCAGTGTGGACGTCAATCTATTTCTAACTCTGACACAATCCTTGTCTCAACGTCAGCAGTTCATTTCATCTCTCACCAAGATTTACAGTTTACAGCACTTAACTCTTCGGAGTGCCGGCACGCTGGACATGCAGGCATTGCCTGGCAATCATATGCCTCGTTGTTGGTAGGTAGGTAAGGATGCGGCACATGGAAAACATCATACCATTTCGATGTCATTTCCCTGTCGTATGCATTAATGTATTATTGCTGTTATGCAGCAATGTAGCAATGTCTACCAACTATATATCCCCTCTAATGACGTCCGTCATGTTTCTATCTTTCCCATCTCTTTCTCTTCTCCAAGTCTCTGTGTGAACTATTCAGCATGGCGTTTCCGTTTCTCATCGCTACGGCGTTCCTAGTGAGAGGTCTCGCAGCGCAAGCCATAATCAATGGCCAAATCTTCACGCCCGGAATCGCAATAATCGACTCCCCTCAACCAAATACTCCTCTCGGCGGAGGTACCTTTGCCCCCCTCTTTACAAAGGACTCGAAATTAACAACACTCCAGATACCCTTCACATCGCCCTCGACATCTCGTGGAACGGGCAACTGCAACTCCCACCCTACGACGACTCCGCCCCCTCCCGCATTAATAACATAACCCTCTTCCTCACCAGCTACAAAACCGGGAAGAACCTCACGATCTCAAATGGGGCCTCTGACTTCAAAGGCACCAACGTAGGAGATATACTGCAACAAGAGCCAGGAAGTACAGTCAAGCATGTAGACTGGATATGGCCTGATTGTTTTGTTGGCGATGGTGGACATTCCGACAAAGATTATGGCAAGGGACTCTACAACGTAAGTCTTGATCGCGCAAGCGGAAGAGGGATAGTGAAGGGCAGGACGGAGGGGATCGATACGTGGGTACGGGGAGAAGGAAGCTGATTAAGGACTAGATATCCATCCACCAGAACTTCCGTCTCCACGACACAGATCTTTACACGATCTTTAACCTCCCGATCCGAGTCACTCATTCCATCCCCTCCAACTCCTCACGCCCAGATTGCGCCTCGTTGAATAATCCGTTGTTGGATGAGGCGGCTTTGAATGCATCGGCGAATAACTTCACTATGATTCCTGGTATGGCGATTAAAGGTGGTAAAGATGGCAGTGGAACGAGTAAAGACGGACTCGGTGGTGCTGGGATGGTGGACTGGAGGACGGGTGGACATTGGATTTGGGTCGCGGCTTTTGGGCTAATGGTTTTCACTTGATCTGGTAGACGTGTTCTGTGAGCCTCCTTTCAGAAGCCTGTAATTATTCACTCAAGAAGTCATGTTATCCTTTGGTTACATCTGTGATTCATTACAAATCACTCGGGCTTCTGCCATTGATGCGAGGAAGTACTGACGATACACCCTTATCAAAACCTCCACGGCGATGTTCGGAAGCACATTCGAAAACTAAAATCCTCCATCCCCACGGTACAGTGTGTTCATGATTGCTGGGCCAACAACGTCTTTGCCAGACCTTGCCACATTGCCGAATTCTTCATCGCAAAGCAACAGAATACCACAAGCCCAATGGTAATCCAGTTCTAAGAATCCTGCATGCTTAAGCCGCCACATATTGCTAAACCAGCAGCCAGCCAGACTCCGCTGCCTCAAGATCCTTGACACGCTTCTTAAGCATCGCATTCTCACTCAACAGCTGTCCGATGCGGTCGTCATAACCTTGAATGATGACGTTCTTTCGGCTAATGAGAGACTCTGGTCGTTGGATGACTCCATCTTGTCCTCGAAGCAGGTCACCTTCACCTCGAGCGCTCTCATCTTGTCGACGAACAGTCGCAGCTCTTTGGGCGAAGCTCGAATTGAGAGATCCAACCTGCTGGCTTGTAGTGACGGGGTCTGCATAAGCGATGCAAGTCAGACGGTAGAGCTGGAAAGTGAGTCTTTGATATTCTTTGACAGCTTGAGGGAAACGTGGGTGGTTGATAGG